>CAJNOL010003247.1:7076-24992 GCA_905250125.1 Rotaria sordida | reverse complement strand
TTCAAAATTGCAGTTTTGTAACTAATTAAGCTCATGCTTTCATATTTGACTTTATCTTGTATTACTGTAATAAGTTGTCTAGAGAGGATATTGAAATTATAAGCAAAACGAACTGTGATTTGTTTTTGATAAAATTTTGTCACATTTATTGTATTTGTCGATATGAAAATAATAAAATTATTTTGTGTGTTTTTTAATATTAAATTCAGTCTTAAACGCAAGCAAGACTATAAAAATTTATTTGGCAATGCTTTTCTCTCAAAAAAAAGAATCCAATCAAAGCAACTGAGTTCTTTGAAAAAGCGAGTCAGAGAGCGGTGAGCAATACACGAAAATCAGCTAGACAATGCATACAATAGCTGTATGAAATCTTACAAGAATCATACAATACATTTTAATCAGAAATGGTGGTTTCAGAATTATCATACAAAATCATACAAGATCGTATCCGACTGTCATAGGATAGTATATAATAATATCAGATCACACATTAAGATCGTATATAATCTTGTAAGGATCCCATAAGATCTGATTGTCAGATTATTTGACCTACGTTCCTAGAAATTCGTAATTAATTTAGTAATTGGAGCATTTTTTGAAAAATTTGAAGATCAAATTTCATTTTCATTTTATGATCAGTTTCTTTAATTTATTCTTATTCATTAATGAACATATAATGCACAAAAAAAATGAAAAAAAAGCAATCGAATAAAAAAAGAGTCAGTTCAAAAACTAATTACTAACAATAGCAAAAAAATTTAATTTTAATAAGATTTCAAAAAATTCGTTTATAGAAATATCATTCCGTACTTCTAATTCTGCTCGAATCTTTGCTAAATATTCCATATTGAGTATATCTTCTGATCCAATTAAACAGTCATAACTTGAGCTTGTGAATTTTTCGTAGTAAGTATGTTGTATTCAAGAAGAAAAAAATAATTTTTAATATTTTAAACTATTCATATTATATCATCGAATAGCCCTCGATTGTTTCCTAAAATAAACGATGATAATGTTAAATGATGAAAATTACATAATCATTTAAATGTTCAATAGATTACTCACATGATTTAATAAGTTTTTTTGTATTTGTAATATTTCATAATCAAGCGTCCTGGTATAAAATACAATTGTTCTTCGAAAACAAAGAAAATAAGATACTAATATTAATTAAATGTATTACCTTCAATTATCTTTTTTTTTGTTGGGTGATCCAAACATCTCACTAATTTTGTACTATTTGATTTTGATGCTTGAACAATATATTCATCAAATGGATCAGAAAGAAGATTGATTTCACCTATAAGTTGTTCATAGAAACAAACAAAAATAAATAAATGTGCATAGGATATTGAAAGTATGTTGAGTTTTTCGAACAAGTCATTCAAACTCAACAATACTTCAATAATTTATTATTCGATCAAAAATAATGCGCTCTTTAATGTGCTAATGGGCATATCATCTTATATAATATCTCTCCTTTCTCTAAATGTTGTTATACAATTGATATCACGTAGTTTGTATAATCGCGTTACTCTTACGCATATCTATGTATGATTGAGCCTCATTCTCTTTCTGTTGTAACGTGATTCTCATGTTGTAGTTTTTTTGCTCATTTTCCTCTCTCGTATATAAACTTGTGTTTTATGTGAAAAAAAGAGAACTAAATGATGAAGTAGTGTAGTGAACATTATATACCGAGGATAGCAGTAATACTGCTTCTCCAGTTTGTCATTGTGATCACATCTTTTATCAAACGTACCGTATCTTCGACAAATATTTTATCAAGTGCTGAATATATAGTTTTCACAAAAACATCATTCAACCGAATTTGAATGCTGTTGAATAAAAAAACAATACGAGAATTATGGACTACATCGTTATGAATCGTTTCAACTAATTGTTGTTGCTGGCTGCATCGTGTTATAAAGCCTAGTGGTGATGGAGCTTCAGCATCTTCTTCAAAAGCTTTATTAAACATAGGCAATACGTAATTTAATGTAAATTTTTTTTATTATTTGAGATTTTGTTGAGATTGTTAAAGAATTATCTGATAGTTATTGGATCATTTGATCAAGTATTACATCAGTAAATTGTAAAGTATTTGAACTTAATCAAGATTGATTAAGTGATTGATTTGCTGTATACCAAGTCGATAGAAAATCTTTCAGCTGGTCCTGATGATCAACAACGTAATGTTCAGCATCAAGATTGAAATCATCCAAAATGATAAATTATTTTACTCATTGGAGTGCTCTTGATGTATAAGTATATCTAATCATTTTTCATTTAATGTCGCAATGATGCTAAAACCAAAAAAAAACAGAAAGAGAAATCACAATCGATTATTTAATACAAATGAATGAACACTTACTTAGTGGTATAACAAACACTTTCTTTCAATATCTTTGATTTTTTTCGAACGCTATTTTAACACAAAGTAGCCGATTTGGTAACAATGTTATCAACTTTAATAAACGATAATAGTTTTTCAATTGATCATGAACTTAAATTTAACAGCAATACAAACTCAATTTCTTCTTCTAAAATAAATTTGAAATTAGACTCAACCATCATTTGAATGAGTAATTCATCAATACATTTTAATTTGTTCGCATATTCATCAAAAACATTCTCGACCAACCATACGAAAACATTTGCATTAGTCCATTCTATAGACAATATGTATACCTAAAATATATTAGAAAATAACAGCTAATCTTTCATACTCTGGTTTATTTTGAACATTTTTAATTTTTTTAATATTATTCATATATGAAAATTAAATTATTATTCGTATAAGAATAATTCCCGTGAATTATTTCTCATAAATTATGCAGTAATACGAATGAACATCTTTAAATTTAGAAAAAAAAATATTTTTGAACTTGATCACAATATGATTTTATTTCTTTGAGAAAATTACGTATTGGATGTCTCATTTCGTGATCAATGATATCAACTAATTTTCTAAAATGGTATTAAGAAACATGTCGTGATTAGTACCATGATTTTTGTCGAAATCGTAATTGATTTTTCGAATATTCTTTACAACCAGTCTTGACTTTCCACTTTTTTCGAAAATGAGATTGTTAGAAAATCAAAATGAATTTTTGTTATTTAGGAAATCAAACATTTCTATAAATATTTTAAATTCAATCAATGAATAAAAAAACTTTGAAAATACTGCAACATTTTAAAATTGATTTTCTAAAATGTGGAATTCACTTAAAAGTCACAATATATTTATACTTTATTAAATTACAAATGAAGTACGAATAATTTATATT
Source organism: Rotaria sordida (assembly GCA_905250125.1). Classification (NCBI taxonomy): domain Eukaryota; kingdom Metazoa; phylum Rotifera; class Eurotatoria; order Philodinida; family Philodinidae; genus Rotaria; species Rotaria sordida. The sequence goes on along the minus strand of CAJNOL010003247.1, from coordinate 21,702 downwards.
TCAGATAAATAAAAATTACGAAAAAAGTTTATATCTAAAAATTAAGATAAATTACCATAATTTATAATTATTTTAAATCTGAATAATGATAATATGTATTTATTTTTAAAAGATAAATCTTTTTTTTTCATAAGTGATGTTTAAAAATAAATATAAATTATGATAATTTATACTTACTTTAAATTAATAGGAAAATGATACCTATACTCATCAGGTAGAAACGAAATATATTATTAAGGAACCTATAATAATTTCTCTTTCTGTCAAGGCAATGAGAACGACATTAATGCATAAAAACTATTTGCGTGATATTGATTTTCGCTCTTACTCTGATTTTATCATAGAAGAGAAAAAGTTACCTTGGATTAGGCCTATGATTAAATTATCCCTTTGGGGACGGGTTTTTTTTTCTGTATATTTCATCATAAATCAATCAACATTTCTATTTTCTAAGAGAACTTATTATCCATTACTGGATATCCGAATAAAATAACCTAATTATAATCCAAATTATACCAAAAAACTCTCTGATAAGTGCTTTCGCAAAAACTAACCTCATATAGAAATCTGTGTGTTTTGAAATGCTAGAGAATCACCATGGCCCCTTAAGGGGCCAACCGTCCCCAAAGGGTTATTCAAGATGTAAAAGAGACGGACACCACTGCATTGAATAATAAACAGGTGCTAATCAATATCTTTCGCCGCGCATCTTATCATACGTATCAGATAGGAATGAAATATATCATTAGGGAGCTTGTTATCTTCTATCTTTCTGTCAAGGCAGTGATAACGACTTTAATTCGTAAACACTACTTATGTCACATTACCTATCCTTCTTGCATTGATTTCATTATAGGAGAGAAAGACAAACATGATATTACATGTATGGTTAATTTATTTAAGGTGAAAAACCGAGGGACATCGCTGTATTGAATACAAGCTACTTGTTAATCTTTTTGTCGTTGCGTATTGACAGTACTCATTAGATAGAAACGAAATACATCATTATGGAGTCTATAATAATTTCTCTTTCTGTCAAGACAAGGAGAACGACTTTAACGAGTAAACACTATGTGTGTGATATTACCTCTCCTTCTTGCTGTGGTTTTATCATACAAGAGAGAATGATAATTATCATTGCGACTATCGTTAATGTATATGAGATATAAAAGCAGGGTGTCCCTGTATTACTTAGCAGCCACTTGCTCATAATTTTTCTCTATTGGATACCTTGCATATTCACCAGGTAAGAATGAAATAGATTAACATGGAGTATGTCATCTTCTGTCTTTCTGTCGAGTGAAGGAGTATGACTGTATAGGATAAACACTAAATTGGTCATATTACTTCTGGTTCGTGGTCTACTATGCTTCTACAGCTAACAAAGACACTTGCTATTGCGGACACATTAATTTGTCTAGAGTTTCAAAGGACGACGCGGTACTTTCCGAAGAGAAAGAAGTAATGCGCTGTCTTGCAGGTAGCTTAGGATAAAGTGTGCGGAGTAGTGGTGGATTCATTAGTTCGTTATTCCAGAACAACTATTATTAGCTATAGTTCGATTCAAAGACAGGTATTCATTAGATTTCCTACGCTTAACCACTTGAGCAACCAAAACACCCTAACTAGCTACATACTGACGATCTGTGCAGCCGCGTGTCACAATGCAAGTGGCATGTTATTCGATCAGCGACGTGGAGCCCATAGGCTTTTTGATTTCAAACTGACTTTTGGAGGAAAAAAAAGCAGCCATTTTATCAAAAACGAATGGTTTAGCGGATCTAAAAAAAGCAATAAGCCCCTAAATATATAGTCCACAAGACATCTGACAATCATACAAAAATAGAAATGGATCACGTCAACAATAGTCATAGCACCCATCAGATTTTAACGTCCGTCAGATTCACATAAGAACTCGATACTCAAGAATCTCGATTATATTAAACACCAAATGTACCCTTCATTTTGATAAAGTACGTGTCTTGTGGGTCTTACGCCTCTTGTAGGTCTTGTGGGTCCTACGGATCTTGCAGGTCTTGTGGGCCCTACGGATCTTGCAGGTCTTGTAAGTCTTATGGGTCTTACGGGTTTTGCGGGTCTTGTCGGTCTTGCGGGTCTTCCAGATCTTGCAGGTCCTGTGGATTTTGTGTGTCTTGTGGGTCTCATGAGTTTTATGTGTCTTTTAGATCCTCCGGGTCTTGTAGATCTTCAGGCCTTGTGGATCGTACGGGTCTTGCAGCTCTTGGGACTCTTGCAGGTCTTATGGGACTTACAGGTCTTCCGGGTCTTGAAGATCTTGCGGGTCCTGTGGGTCTTGTGGGTCTTGCGCGTTTTGCGTGTTTTGTGAGTGTTGCAAGCCTTCCGGGTCTTCTAGATCTTCCGGGTCTTGCAGCTCTTGCGAGTCTTGCAGATCTTACGGGTTTTGGAGATCTTGCGGGTCTCGTAGATCTTGTGGGTCTTACGAGTCTCGTGGGCCGCGTGAGTCTTCCGAGCCTTGTGGGTCTTACGGGTCTTGTGAGTCTTACGGGTCTTGTGGTTTTTACGGGTCTTGCGGGTCTTACGGGTCTTGTGAGTCTTACGGGTCTTGTGGGCCTTACGAGTCTTGTGGATCTTACGGGTCTAGTGGGTCTTACAGGTCTTGTGAATCTTACGGGTCTTGTGGGTCTTGTGAGTCTTACGGGTCTTGTGGGTCTTACGGATATTGTGGCTCTTACGGGTCTTGTGAGTCTTACGGGTCTTGTGGGTCTTACGGGTCTTGTGGGTCTTACGGGTCTTGTGAGTCTTACGGGTCTTGTGAGTCTTACGTGTCTTGTGTGTCTTACGGGTCATGTGTGTCTTACGGATCTTGTGTGTCTCACGGGTCTTGTGGGTCTTACGGGTCTTGTAGGTCTTATGGGTCTTGTGAGTCTTACGGGTCTTGTGGGTCTTACGTTTCTTGTGGCTCTTACGGGTTTTGTGAGTCTTGCGAGTCTTGCGGGTCTTGCAAGTCTTGTTGGTCCTGCGTGTCTTGTGGGTCCTGTGAGTCCTTCGGGTCTTCTGAACCTTGCGGGTCTCCCGGGCCTTGTGGGCCCTACGGGTCTTATGAGTCTTACGGATCTTGTAGGTCTTACGGGTCTCGTGGGCCTTGTGAGTCTTCCGAGTCTTGTGGATCTTACGGGTCTTGTGGATCTTGTGAGTCTTACGGGTTTCGTGGGCCTTGTGAGTCTTCCAAGTCTTGTGGGTCTTACTGGTCTTGTGTGTCTTACGGATCTTGTGTGTCTTACGGGTCTTGTAGGTCTTATGGGTCTCGTGAGTCTTACGGGTCCTATGGCTCTTACGGGTCTTGTGAGTCTTGCGGGTCTTGTTGGCCTTACGTGTCTTGTGAGTCTTGCGGGTCTTGTTGGCCTTACGTGTCTTATGGGTCCTGTGAGTCCTTCAGGTCTTGTGAGCCTTGCGGGTCTTCCGGGCCTTGTGGGTCCTACGGGTCTTATGAGTCTTACGGGTCTTACGGGTCTTACGGGTCTTGTGAGTCTTACGGGTCTCGTGGGCCTTGTGAGTCTTCCAAGTCTGGTGGGTCTTACGGGTTTTGTGGGCCTTACGGATTTTGTGGGTCTTACGGGTCTTGGTAGTCTTACGAGTCTTGTAGGTCTTACGGGTCTTGTGTGTCTTACGGATCTTGTGTGTCTTACGGGTCTTGTGGGTCTTACAGGTCTTGTAGGTCTTATGGGTCTCGTGAGTCTTACGGGTCCTGTGGCTCTTACGGGTCTTGTGAGTCTTGCGGGTGCTGTTGGCCTTGCGTGTCTTGTGGGTCCTGTGAGCCTTGCGGGTCTTCCGGGCCTTGTGGGTTCTAGGGGTCTTATGAGTCTTACGGATCTTGTGAGTCTTACGGATCTTGTGTGTCTTACGGGTCTTATGGGTTTTACGGGTCTTGTGGGTCTTATGTGTCTTACGAGTCTTACGAGTCTTGTGAGTTTTACGGGTCTTGTGGATCTTGCGGGTCTTGCGGATCTTGTGGATCTTGTGGATATGACGGGCTTTGCGGATCTTGTGAATATGATGGGCTTTGTGGGTCTTTAGAATTATCACCATAATATATATATATATATATATATATTGTATAAACCTGTTTTTTTCTAGGGTGTGGATTTTGCAGCGCTTTAGAGCCATGATCATGACAATTCTAAAGAGTCGCAAAGCCTGTATCCTATAAAAGAGGCGTGGATACATACTATACATATGATCGTGACAATTCGAAATACTTCCAATAGCCGCGCTCTACAGAAAAGAAATATATACTGTACATGTAATCATGATAATTATAAAGAGCAGCAAGTCCCGCATTTTAGTTTGAAATCAAGTTTTGTTTTTCTTGCAAATTCAAATTGAAATCAAAAGAACCATTGTATGGTGGTGTGAGAGAAACAATAGTCAATAAATAGTTCCTAGATATTTGATTGCGAGATTGTAACACGGTATCTACTGAATACTTGTTAAACAACCTAGCCACTCTGCAGTAACAGATGCAGAGATTAGCTTTATCACCTATTCGTCTATTGTTTCTCAATTTTCTTAGTAATCTCTTTTACAAATAGATTAGATATAAAAGGGCACGGCACGTTGAACCGATGATCTTGTTTGTTTTTTTGAAAAGTTGAAAACGTTGCCCTTCAAATAGGAAATAAATATTGAAAATTGATAAAGAAGAAATCGATGTATGCGAAATCTGCAGTATATGCCAAGATTCAATGTTCGCACCTAAGCTTATGATCGATTTTTGTTCGACTGAGCCATGGCTTTCATCGAAACTCAGTACTATTCCTGATTTTAAGTGATTCGTTCTTTTTTATATTTTCTTTGTCTCGTTGTAGATAATAATAGACATATATATTACATCTTTTCTGCTCAACAGTTAATTGCAAAAGTGATTACATCAATTACACATGGCTTTTATAGTAGTCCCAAACAGGTAAGTTACTTTTCATTTTTGTTTTATGGATTGGGTTAGAATGAGTTGCTGAGTGATTCTGATGTCGAAGATGAAATCATGTTTCGTGATTGAACGATGATAATTTTCGTGAAAAAGTTCTGATATTTCTGTGATAGACAGGAGGGATAATGTTGTCATCAATTTCCAGAATGATGTTTTTAGGAGAAAGAGATAGAATAGATAGTTACGCAGTAGGGTATCGTGAGATGTAAATAAGGTTAGTGCTCGGTCATACGTCATATAGATTGAATATGAAGAAAAAAGCAACAGTTAATCTTTCATAGATTCGAGGACTCAGAGTGAAACTCTCCTAAGCGACGAAAAGTTTCATCAATCAACACAAAAAGTCATGAGCCAGACTAAAACAATTCTTTTACAGGGTGTCACAAAACCTTTACGCTCTCTCTAGAACTTAAAGTATCAATGATATCATGAATGTATTTTATACCAAATTAAAGTGCGTCAAAAACTGGATTTATTGGTATTAAATAATAAAGGTTATGAAGACATTTTAATATAGAAATTGAGAAATTTTCAGAAACTTGATACTTTTTTTGGTGTAGAAAAGTAAAGTACCAGTAATTCAAAAGTGGAGTAAAATATTTTTCTTGGATATTGCCACATGGTTCGATAGAGCTCGTCGAGCTGTACAAAACTATATATTTCAAAAATATTTTGAGCCATCTTTTTGAGATAAAAAATGTAAAAAACTACTTAGGAAACCTCAAAGAATGTTCAAAAATTCCATTTTTTTCACATGGAAGAAAAACACTCGATTTTTCAATAAAATTAGCTTTTGTTCATTATTTTACTATCTCAAATGTCTCGACACATACTCATTTGATGTAGTTTTTCACGCGGCACTGGATGAGTATGTTCCGAAACATTTGAGATAGCAAAAATAATGAACAAAAGCTAATTTTATTGAAAAATTGAGTGTTTTTCTTCCATGTGAAAAAAAAGTGAAGTTTTTGAACATTTTTTGAGGTTTCCTAAGTAGTTTTTTACATTTTTTATCTCAAAAAGATGACTCAAAATTATTTTTGAAATATATAGTTTTGTACAGCTCGACGAGCTCTATCGAACCATGTAAAAATATTCAAGAAAAATATTTTACTCCATTTTTGAATTACTGGTACTTTACTTTTCTACACCAAAAAAAGGTATAAAGTTTCTGAAAATTTCTTCATAACCTTTATTATTTAATACCAATAAATCTAGTTTTTGACGCACTTTAATTTGGTATAAAATACATTCGTGATATCATTGATACTTTAAGTTGTAGAGGGAGCGTAAAGGTTTTGTGACACCCTGTAGGATGAGTAGAAAAAGTAATAGTTGATCAGTCTATGAAGCCCGACTTTTGGAAGTATATGTGCTGCCATTTATCGAAATTATGAGATTTCAGACTGGATTTTTTATATATTATATAACTTTTGATTCTCTACAAAATGCTTCTAGAATAATGACCTCAAGGATTTTTTAAGGATTTTCATTTATGAAAACTTTCACCTCACACAAATTAGGACTCTATATTGGATCGAATAGCATAAACAATTCCTTCGGAAAAAAAAACTTTTGGACCTTCTCTACAACTCTGAGAAGGGGTATGGAAACTTTGAGGAAATATTTTTCTTGTAATTAAAATATGATTAATCAAGAGGAGAGGAATAAGAATGCTGATCATAACCGTGTACTGGAAGTCCATTATTATTTGTAATTTATTAGTATAAAGACCACTTTTATAGTGGAACATAAGATGTTTTATAGAAAGAAAATGTCCTAAGGTGCCCAATTTATACTACTAAATCACAGATGATAATGAACTTCCAGTACATGGTTGTGATCAGCATTCTTACTCCCTTCTTCCTGATTGATCATATTTTAATTACAAGAAAAAGAAATTTTCTCGAAATTCCTATACCCTTCCTAACAGCTATAGAGGGGATGCAAAAGTTTTTTTCTTTTTTCGAAAGAATTGTCTATACCATTCGATCCAACATAGAATCCTAATTTGTGTGAGGTGAAAGTTTTCATAAATGAAAATCCTTATAAAATCCTTGAGGTCATTATCCTAGTGGCTGTTCACCTCGTAACTGGCAGTATATGCCTCTTGTTTTTATCCATTCTCAAGTTTTTTCCGATAATCTTTTTACCATTTTGTAGAGAATCAAAAGTTACATAATATATAAAAAATCCAGTCTGGAATCTCATGATTTCGATAAATGCCAGCACATATACTTCAAAAAGTCGGGCTTCATAGACTGGTCAACTATTACCTTTTCTACTCATCCTAGGTCAGTAAATGAATAATATACAATATTCGACGTAGCTCATTTTTTTGCATCTTTGTATGCTTTATAGTTTGGTATATTGCATAAAGAAATTTTCTCGCTCCTATTAATATAATCTTAGTAGATATTTATGAGATAGTTTATTACTATTTTTGTTGATAGTAGGCAGATGGTGTAAGAAGTAGATCAAAGCTAACTTTACAATGAAAAATCTAAATTAGCTATAATGTTAGGTTTAGTAGTTGTAGACAATGTCCTTTCGAATGCATGCGAAAAATCAAAAATGAAAATGTTGTCGAGTGTCTCGTATACTGCATCATGCTCGTTGTTCTCCTAGAGACTCTCTCTTAATGAGTTACGAAAGCGTTTACATGTGCACTTTTTACGATTTTGTTTTCGTTAAAATCTCAACATATTCTTACGCGTTTTTCCTTTGTTCGTCTGACTTGGATGAAGTGTGAGAAGGAAAAAGAATAATTTTGTGTAATTTATAATTTAATAAACTTTAAATTACGTGAAAATAATTTATATTTGAAATAAATTTATATTACTGAATTTAATTTGTGCACAAATTAAATTGAAAATAAATATAAAGTGGTATCCCTACTCTCAACATCACATCCATCAGATAACAACAAGCAGGCGTTTTGATTAGATGAAAGAAATGAAACGTCATTTTATAGATCTATTTATAAATCAATCCCGAACGATCGATGATAACGGAGATGAGATACGAACAGAAAATAATGTAAGAAAGTAGAAGTAGAAATATCATAACCGATGTGAATAAACAATAGAGAACAAAAAACAAGGATCATAGTCTCGAATATGAGTAGAAAAACGAAACTGGATGAATTGAGTGATCATGCGATATGCATCGAAGATGTATAAAGAGAAAGCAGGCAACGACAAAAAAATGTGTATGTATAAGAGAATAGGCATGCAGCATTTACTCAAAAAATCGATATCATATTAATTGTAATTTAACTGACTTATTCTAATTCTAAATATCGGTGAAGAGGACTCTTTCTGTTACAATGATATATGTGCATAAATATGTGATTGTAGCAGTCAATGTATAGACTGCTTAGAGACTGAGGAAAATTTGAAACAATAATATTTTCATAAGATAGAGCAATGAAACAGCGGCGATCTGCAGTGTCTTTAAGATAATTCATATTTCCTCTTATTTTATGACCAAGATATTTGGCTTTTGAAGAGAAAATCTTTTGAGACAAATAGTTTTAGATGTGGCGAATTAAAATATTTTTTTAAATAGAATGAGTAGAAAATATTGAGAAGTTGTTTTTGTGAGCTTTCAGGGAGAAATTGTGGAATGCATTGTTGTCCACACGAATGATATTCGTAAGGCAACTAAGATTGAAATAAACCATTCGTTTATACTTCAGATTTTATAGGTGAGAGTGAAAAATGTAGTTATCAGAACGATCAAGTAATCTAAAATTGATCTAGCACTTGCCATAGAAATGAGAAAGTCATTCATTTATACAAAGGGAATACTCCGGGAATTTTCTAAAGAAAAACATTTCTAGAAATCATATACAAAGATTGCGAATCTCAATAGGATATCATTAATCAAACATAGTTTTTTCGTCATATTTTTCGTGCCATATGGCAGTAGTGTTTTTGAATGCATTATTCCAACTTTATGTGGAAGTTGCGAGCAATCTTGATCTTTTCTAAGGCTTTTTTTTCGAAAAGTTCAGTTTAAAAAGTATTTCTTCACTCTTCTGGAATGAAGAAAATTGTTCTGATTTCCAAATTTGATAGAAAGTACTCTATGCACCTTGTTGGAAAATGTCTCTAACAATCAAATTTTCCAACAGTGTCTTCACTATTGAAAATGTTTAGAACACATCCACACATTGACCTCATAATAGTTCTGATGTCTTTTGCAAAACTTAATTGATGAGTTAACTTCACTGTACACAAGAAAGAACTTGGAGTTTTTTAGATGAGAATATAAATGAGTTTGTTGGGAAATCTTTGAAGTACTAAAAATCATATCTCTTCTAAAGAAAAGAGAAAATTCAATTAATTCATTGTAGTTCACATATAACTGATTCAGAGAGGTTTCTCCATTCTTATTCTCAACATAACTTCTTTTTTCGAAGTTAACGAATGACATCACTGATATAGTTGACATTGCTGAAGAATTCTTTTTCAAAATACTGTTCTATTTTCAGAAATGCAGCATCAGGTGTATTGGCACCACTACTCGCCACCCTGGGTATGCTGGGGATTCTTGCTGTTGTGGCAGGAGTAATCATTCTGGCGCTGATACCGGTTTATCTGCCAATCAAAGTAATTCCTCGTAGGACCAACGGTAAGCTAATGTCTTCTTTTATTTGCTTGAATGATTTCATTATTTATTTGGAAGATTGAATAGATTTTGATACTATAATTTGTTCTTATTAATCGAAAAGGAGTAGTTTACTACTTCAGATATAACCGTAGAAATTTGAATGAATCATCAGATGAGATAGAATGAGACTAACTTGAACATTTGAAGTCTTACAGAAATTATGATTCTCTTTTGATGACTGTTAATGTTTCTGTATAGCTGAATCGAATAAATTCTAAATAAAGTGTAGATGAATAATGAGGGAACGAATACGAAGTTAGCATCAATATTCGTATGCATTGTTACTAGTAGCGCCAGTTTTTATTCAAAAGTGGCGCTCGGTATAATTAAATCTTTTTTGCCTACGTTTTGAAAAATAGTGGTTCTGCCCTAGAATTCGAAATACGATATAAAAAAGCGTGAAACTTATTCTGCTCTCAAAATTGAATACACTGGACGTCAAAAATATTTCCTCACTTTTTTGTTTTGAGTTATATTTTAAAACTATACAACATTAATTTAATTCCATTATATGTCTGTATAGTAGAGGCTGACTGTTATAGATGAACACCTGTTTAATATGAAAAACTTATGAATATAAAATACAATAAAAAAATCAAATTTCACTGCTGAGAAAAAAATGACATAAAAATTCGCAAAATGATAATAAAAATGTTTGGCAGACTGTTTTATTTTGCAATAAGTATTTGTTTATACAATTTTCACAGCTTTTATAGAACTTTCAACGATACATCTTTTGAAAAAAAAACAAGAATTTATCATTTGCTTGTGCAGAGATATTCGCAAAACAAACTATGTTATCAACATTTTGGAGCACTAGAAGTTTCAGAGTGTTTAATATTTTGACTATAACACCATCATTTCTCAGTAAAACTCTAAATGTTTCTATACCAAAATGATTAACGAAAAACTCCTACAAAGTCTGATAGAATGGAAAGTTTTCTGAAGATTTTGTGTTTTTTGTGGTTAACTGCCCATAAATATATCCTATAAAAAAAATCTAATTTTGCGAATTTTTATGTCATTTTTTTCTCAGCACTGAAATTTGATTTTTTTTATTGTATTTTATATTCAAAAGTTTCTCATATTAAAAAGGTGTCTATCTATAACACTCGGCCTCTACTATACAGACATATAATGGAATCAAATTAATTTTGTGTAGTTTTAAAATATGACTTAAAACAAAAAAGTAGCGAAATACTTTTGATGTCCACTCTAATCAGGATGTATTAAGATCAACCCAAAGCAGCTGAAATATTCAATTAATTCATTATTTTTGTTTCTTTTCATGTATTGAATCAAATAGCAACTACAACAACAACAACGACGACAACAACAACTACTACCCGTAAGTAATAGACTAAACAGTTAAATACTGCTTTGTACAAAGATTTAATGAAAAAAAATATTTGAATGTTTGAAAACTGTTGAACTTTGCATATGCAAAGATCTTTGAGACAAGTCAAAGTTGTATTTAACATATAGGTACTCCAAAAAGTATCCAGACACTTAAGGCTACTCTCACCCAATAACATGATGCTTGAGGAAGATATTCGCTAAACAACGGCCAACAACGTCTCATTTGGTAATCCAAAATTCTCTATAGGCCTTCATTTTATATATTTAAATTCTTTTTGCTCAAGAGAGCATTTCAGGATGCAGGATATGACAGAACTTGTTCTTGTAAATTTCTACTTTTTAAGCCGACAAAATGGATGATAAGTCCAATAACCTAAAATACTCTCAGTTTTTCGGAGGTTTTTATTTATTGAACTTGTCATCCATTTTGTCCGCTTAAAAAGTGAAAATTTCCAAAAACAAGTTCTGTCATGCTCTACATCCTGACATGCTCTCTCGAACAAAAAAAATTAAATATATAGAATGAAGATCTACAGAGAATTTTGGATTACCAAATGAGACATTGTTGACCCTTGTTTAGTGAATATCTTCCTCAGACGTCGTGTTATAGGGCTGAAAGTTTTATCATACCCTCTCCATTACAATTCCAACATATCCTGAAAATTTTATGCGATTTGCATGCGTCAGGATATAATTCAATTTTCAGGAAGGATGAGGGTAGCCTTAAGTGTTCGGACTCCTCTTAAAGTACCTATACATGCTCGTTTGATGGTAGGATTTCTCTCGAAATTGATAGCATTATAAAATTGTTGTTCCGCTGCGATTCGTGAATCATGTGTTCTGCAAGGGAATTTTGAATGCTTTCTTGAAAACTTTGAAACTATTGAACTATTCTAGAAAGGTCTTTTTGATGACTTTGTTTCTTTTATGAGAAAGTAACAACCGTCTAGTCACATTTCTATTGGAAACTCACTATTCTTACGAAGCGCGAAGAAAGAGAATATGAAAGAATGAAATTGCTTAATACGAAAAGCACATTTATCTAGAGGATGTGTTTCAACCCATTATCTCTTGAGTGAACTTTATCGAACGCATATCCCATATAACTTTCTGATGAATTGATCGTGCTAGAGGAAAAATGCATCTAAATTAAGATAGATTTAGTCAAGAGTGATAGGTAAAGGAAAGAAAGTCTAAATATAAAATATTAAAACAGAGCATATGTCACTTTTTTTGTCTACTTAGAAGTTTAAGCCTGAGTAGCTGTAAGCTGCAAACAACGAAGTTCAGATTGTACATTCACTACTTAGAAGTAGGCTTCGCATCATAGAATGTATCACTGTTCAGTTGGCCTAACAGATCAAAGTATTGAAAATGTTTATTTTTGAATTTTAAACTTTGTATGAATTGAGTCTTGAAATGGTATGAACTCTCCATATAAAAAAATTCAAGAGCAGACTGAAATCGATTTATCAACACACTATGAGGATACTTTGCAACCAATGAAGTTTTAAATTCAATTACAACTCATCATATTCTTTTAGGAACAACAACAACAACAACTGTAGATAAAACACTATCACATACATTGTTTACTTTCGTCCGTCGATCAATATGGAATGATCACTTCAAATTATTTAAAATATTCGAATAGAATCATCCCTGTCGAAACCGTGCATGCACTATGTCATTACCACTTAAGACAATAGCCGTGATGCTTGTTTTACAACTGTTCATGTAGTTGAATCAGTGTTTACTTGAACACATCCAAATCTCTTCAGATGATTCATCAAAAGATCTTTTATTCAAAATTAGATGGTACATCAGTAGATATCTGAATGAATAATTATTCTACGTCGTTCATGCTTCACGTTCTGCTTCAGCGCATCCTCGACCGTACCACATTGTTTTGATGTAGCCAATATATGAATCGAACAATTGTAGTAACTATTTCGTTCTAACCTTTTTAGCGACTATATTTTTCCTTCAAATTAATTACTTAAGCCAAGCAAGATATTCGAACAGAATCATACTATTTAGCTCGATTCATTTGTCATTACTTTTTTGCTAATGTGATCGAATGACACATTTTATTTCGAATCGAGCGATATACCTGAATGGACCCCTACTTTGAACAAGTCATTTGTCAATAGATCTCTGCTGATATGATCGAGTAACACACTTTGCTTCGACGTAAATGATATACTTGAATAGAACCCTGCTTAGAACGGTTCAGTTGTCAATAGATCTCTGCTGATATGATCGAGTAACATACTTAGTTTCGACTTGAGTGATATACTTGAATGGAGCTCTGGTTATAACAATTCATTTATCAATAGACCTCTGCTGATATGATCGAATGACACACTTCGCTTTGAAGTGAATAATATACTCGAATGGAACCCTTTTTAGAACGGTTCATTTGTCAATAGACCTCTGCTAATATGATCGAATGACAAACTTTGCCTCGAAGTGAGTGATGTATTTGAATGGAACTCTGCTTACAACGATTCATTTGTCAATAGACCTCTGCTGATATGATCGAGTAACACACTTCGCTTCGAAGTAAGCGATATACTTGAATGGAACTCTACTTATAACAATTCATTTATCAATAGACCTCTGCCGATATGATCGAATGACACACTTCTCTTCGAAGTGAATAATATACTCGAATGGAACCCTCTTTAGAATGGTTCATTTGTCAATAGACCTCTGCTGATATGATCGAGTGATACACTTCGTTTCGAAGTGAGCGAAACACTTGAATACAATCCTACTTAGATTCATTCATCTATTCTTTCAAACTTCGATCATCTAATTTTGTGCGAACTTTTTCTAGGGTAAAAGCCATATTTGTACAAAGTTCTTGTGAGAAGTAATTATTTAACACGTACATTATCATGTATTAGTTTGCTAACATACTGTATCTTGAAGTGAATGATGTACTTGAATGGAACCCTGGTTATAACGATTCATTTACCAATAGATCTTTGATGATATAATCTAATGACACACTTTGCTTTGATCTGAGCGATATATTTGAATGAAGCCCTAGTTTAAGCGATTCATTTGTCCATAGACCTTTGCTCAAGTGAATAAATACACACCGCCGCTTCGAAGTGACCGGTATGTTTGAACAGAATTTTGTTCAGACTGATACATTTGCCGTGTGTCTTTTACGAGTGCGTATAATGTTTAATAGTTTAGTTAAGAATGACATATTCGAATGAAATCTTTGTTTGACCTAATCATCATTTAGGTACTCTGATAAACTAATGTAAAGGTGAATTTTGCCTTTTTTCTAGCATTATACTTGAATGTAACACTGCTTATAAGGACTCATTTGCCAATAGATCTTGGCAGATATGATGAAGTAACATAATTTTCTTTGAAGTGAGCAATATACTTGAATGCCATCCTGTTTATAAGAATTCATTTGTCAAGATATCTTTGTTAATGTGATCAAGTGACACACTTCGCTTTGAAGTGAGCAATATACTTGAATACCATCCTGTTTATACCAATTCATTTGTCAATAGACCTCTGCTGATATGATCGAGTAACACACTTTGCTTCGAAGTGAGCAATATACTTGAATGGAATCCTGGTTAGAACGAT
>CAJNOL010003246.1:0-25004 GCA_905250125.1 Rotaria sordida | reverse complement strand
CGTTATCTGATGGTAGTTGTCGATTCGCTTTTTCTTGAAAAGCTGAAGGAATATAACGTACTGGTTTGTCAATGATGCCGTATGATGTTCTTGATCGTTTCGAAAGCCATACAGCAGCTTCTTGTTCAAAGAGAGCGGCAAGTTCAATATCCGATAAAAGATTAAGATTTCGATAGATATATCCACCAGATGCAGTACATAGTTTACGAAACTCTTGAGCTTTGGTAGTTTCATTCTTCTTTATCAATTTTTCATCGCGTACAAATGAAATAAAATCGATTATGATATTATTTGTTATTATTAAATCATATAAAGTTTGAATTTTTGTATCACCAGAATTATTGATACCATCAGAAAGACATATAATCAGTTTTTTACAATCTTTGTTTGCTCGCAATAGACTGTCAGTAAATGTTTTTATTTGTTTTATTGCTTCACGAATAGCATCGTACATACATGTCCAATCTCCACGACAATCATCAAAACTAAGTGCTTTTTCAAATTGTTCACGACTTCGAGTAAGTGGACAGACTGTTTTATATTTTGTTGCGAATTCAATAAGACCAAATGCATGAACTTCATTTGTTGAAAGTATATTATCACTCAGTCTGCCTAACATCATTCGACAGATATCCATATGAGTACAATTTTCATTCTTATCAGACGATGCAATACGATAATCGGACATCGATCGACTACGATCAAGAAGAATTACACTTACTTGAGTTGCTGGAACAGAATTATTATTATTTAATGAAGAATCGACATTGACTCTAGTAATATTCAGAGCGTCATGGAAATAAAGAGGTAAACGAGGATCTTCTAATGCTGCTTTATCATCGAGGAATGTGTCAGATCCTACTAGAAGAGATTGATTATCCATTGTACATTTGAAAGGATCAAATATTTGGAAGAAATGATTAACATCTCGTGATGTTCTTCTATCCGCATATATATAACATTTTTTGGTGAAAAAATTAATGCTACTGTATGATCTTCGTGTAAAAGAACGAGCTGATTTTTGACGTCAGCATTCACACCACCACGCGTTATTATATTGAATGAACGATATTCTTGTGTTCGTGCTATAGTCTTATATAGCTCTTTTATTTGAATATCTGTCCAATATTTAAGCGAGTTCAAAATAGACTGATCTTGAATTATTGGATCATATATAACATAATCATCGCATCTATATGGAATTTTGAAGGAAATTTTGCTTAGTTTTGAAAGATATGATGTCAACGATCGGATGTCAACATGATATTGTAGAAGATCGTAATCGTTTATCACGTTGCATTCTTCTAATAGCAATGTTTGACGTTTGATTTTTGATGTTGTAACAGGATTTTGAAAATAAGATGGTTGGCATTTTTGGTCATTGATCAGTCTTACTTCTCGAAAACAGTCTACTTTTTCTGCAGATAGATCACATTTTTCGAGAAGTCAACAAATCAATAAAGGTATAAAATCAAAAATTTCTTCGACAAAACCGGTGTTTGGATCACGTAAATAAATAAGTAATTGTATCAATCCGTCCATAAGTAATGATTTTTCAAACCAAAACATTGAACCAACGATTGCATGTTTCAAAGCACGAATGGCTGGTGGAAATAAATATTTTCTTAGTTCAAGAAAAAATTGTGCTTTCATAGCTAGTTGTTTGGCTATTAATTCTCGATGTTCTGGTCTAAAATACATTCGTAATACATATAGACTACTGAGAAAGATACTTTGAGATCGTTTCGACTGTTTGTACTCGATAAAATAAGATGGACACCATGAATCTGAATTGCAAAAAAGAGAAATATAATCATTATCAAAATTGTACATAGACACAGCTTGTTCCAGTGATAAACCATAAATATAAAAGTCTGTCGAATCATTTGACGATGGAGATAAAGGCGGTGTGAGTAGAATAAAATCCTTTACTAACGTTATGGAATCACTTTCGATAAATATATGAAGTCGATGATTGAAAAGAAGAAGAATGTGGGAATCTTTTGTGTAACGTTCTATATTGAATTGAATTTCTCGCCAAATAATAGTGATTAGATCTTTCACAGTAGTTTCAATAGGAATTTTGACAGAAAGTTTTCGAAATAAAGTGCGCATACGAACATTTAATGATTTTGTGTCAATTGAACTTGCTGATGCATGATTGTCATCATGAATTGTGTTAACAGATGTAAGTAGAGAAGATACCATCGGTTTTTCTTCGGAAATCACATCTGAGTTATTTTGAAAGCCAGACTGTACTGATCGTGTGATACTAGGAGCCAACTTTTGATTACGCTCACTTTTTAGAAAAAATTTTCTAGACTTGGGTAGTATGTCATTATCATTATCACTTTCTTCGGCATTTTCTGAACTTGAAGATGTACTACTATTGAAAACAAGTCCTTTATTCTTGCAGAGTTGAAAATGCCGTGTTTTTAGTGATGTATAACTGTGTGACGGACAGTTTTCGTTAGATTGTATTATACTTATATTAACTGATGGATTGGGTCTTGGTGTTTTGGAAACTTTGTTATAATGATTAACTGAAGTTGGACACTGATCAAATGATTTATCAACTATTTCGAAGTTAGGAAGATCTTCAGTTTGTTGAAGTAGAACAGAACTATCAGGAAGTACTTGATTATTAAAAGCGGATCTTATTGGAGTTCTTATATATGGCAAAAATCCTGTATCAATTTTCTTTTTCGATCCCAACAGTTGAGAATTGAGACGCGATGTATGGATGTCATGATACGAACGACATGATTCTGGAGAATCTTGATGTACATGATTGAGGTTTATAGATCCATTATTACTCTGCAGAGCATGTCTACTTTTTGGCCTAGAATGCTCGTTTGTGTAATGCTGTTCAAATTGACCATTGGTTTTTAATGCTTTCGCAGATTCTACTAAATATACATTGAATTAAATTTCAGTTTGAATAAAATCGATGTGCAGTCAGTAGAATTCAACTAGAAAATTACTATTAACAATAATCTATACTTGACTAGATTGATCAGCGATGAAATAAATTCACCTAGACATCAAATAGATGATGTGTGCATCGATCTGCCTTGTTGCAGCAATATATGCTGAAAAATGGGCTTTTGATTGCCTAATATCTGTCATTAACTTCTATCTAATGAAGCACAACTGATACTCTGAGATTCAAGAGATGACTTTCAAGCTTCAATAGTAGTTTTTACTGATTTAGAACAATTGTTCCATGGTTCCGAACAAGTGACAGATGAAGGCATACATTGGGTTAAGCATATAATTGATCAGATTAATCTTATGGTGTGTGAGAGATTTGGAATCCTTGAAAAATAATGTCAAAACTGTGAAAAGATTAATTAGTAGAATGGGAATCGTGAATAAATTCAATTGATTATATACTTAGTCTAGAACATAGCTTCATCAACTACTCTTTCGTACTCATAAAACAGTGATTCTAAATTAATGATTAAACGATATTTTTGCAGTCTTAATATCGTTTCTTGAATCTAAGAGTCTCACTTTAGTTTAAGAAGAAGGTAAATCGACGAACAGATCATCGATCTAATATTTAGATGAATATATCGAATCTAATGAAAATTTGTTTTAGTTTTAATGAGTGTTATATGTAGCTACAGTTGTCTCTAATTCATTTTTATCATTTAGAAAACTTTTAATTATCTAGTCACTCTTAATCGTCAGTAGTATCATAATACATGAAGGCGTCGACAAAATAATTAAAGTGATAAATGCGAAAGCAACTAATTTAAAAATAAAGATATGACGAGATCTGTTGATATTGTTGAAAGACGCAAATTTTTTTTTCTGTCTTGAATGATCGGCTATTATTGCTCAGAAAAACAGTGCAAAGTAATGGAACAAGACGTAGAAATTTACCTCTGTTTCTAAAAAGCTCTATAGTATTTTGAAAATAAAAAAGAAAATATCTGACCTTGATTTTTATTTTGCACTAAAAAGACTTTGCCTAACCAAGAGCTTATTCGATGTAATAATTGAAAACCATCTGTTTGTTTGTTAACATCATCAGCAACTTGTTTTATTATCTCTTCGATATCTTTATTAGGTATTGTAATATGTTTTAATAGATTTTCCATAAAACTCCCATTTCTATTATTACGCGTTTCATCTTGCACTGCATTACCCGGAGCACGAGCAAATACAATAAGAGTTTGTGATGATCCATTCATGAATAATAGATTATGATTTGAATTCATCGATCGAGTACGTATCATGTGTCTGCAGCAATCAAATAAATATATTTCCACACGACATTTTTGACGATTGATTTTTTCTATTATATATTTGATGTTAATAGCATGTTTGATGATATAGTCTTGTTCATTTTCTCGATAATCATAATAATAATCTACTGGTAATAAATAATCCTCATCTTTGATTTGTTTACCATGACCAGCAAAATAGAATAAAATCAAATCATCCTGTTGAATTCTATTAGTGAATGTATCTATTATACTGTAGAATTTATAAAGATTGCAATCAATTCCAAGTAATACATGAAAATCAATTCGCTGAAGAATTTTTTCTAGATCTTCGGCATCATTGATACAATATTCTAATGGATTACGTAGATAATTATTGATACCAATAATTAAGGCATGCTTTTGCCGATAAACAACAGACGATGTCATTGTCCTAAAATGTGATAAGAAGAGAGATTTGTTTGATGTTTCTGATCATATTTA
The DNA here is from genome assembly GCA_905250125.1 of Rotaria sordida. Taxonomy (NCBI): domain Eukaryota; kingdom Metazoa; phylum Rotifera; class Eurotatoria; order Philodinida; family Philodinidae; genus Rotaria; species Rotaria sordida. The sequence continues at coordinate 20,286 of CAJNOL010003246.1, read as the reverse complement.
TATTTGGGAGAAAAATTTCTTAGCAAGCATTTTATTAATACTAAATACTCATACAGCAATATAGGAAACAGTTTGTGCGTTTGCTTTCTAAAAGAAATTTTTGTTTCCTTCTTCAGACGATGCTGATTTGATTCAACATGAATCTTTTATAATGTGTTTGACGAAGACATACTGACAATGGTTTGTTTCGTTGTTTTTTCTACCTACATGATCCACTTCACAATAAGAGAAAGAAAGGAAAAAAATAGTTTACATGTACATTATTAACTAAAAGACTGACTTTATTTTTATGCTTTTTTTGAAGCACAAAGTACAGAAGTATACTAATTTAGCTGCACTTAATAGGATAATGATTAACTTATAGTCTAGTTACTAACTCTTCAATTATTACATGTCTATTATTGATACAGGTAGTTGAATCAATGGAGAATCGAAGAAACAAGCATAAATTATCATATTCAACAGATTGAAATAAAAACATATGAAACAGTACAATCAGATTTGTTAGTTATCCAAAGATTTTAGATACAAATCTAAAGTTATTCTCATTGATGAACTATAAACATCTTCATACTAATGAAATACAACAGAAATTAAAATTATCATATCGTAGATAGAAAAATCAAGATATCTGCATTCCAATTCAGTTAAACGAGCTGATTTTTTGGCTGACAGTAAAAAGTTTTATTCAAATTGTTGCACAATAGGGTCACACAATATGGGATTAAGAGACGTGTTGCTATAAAAAAAAAGTATTTTAACAAAACATATAAAGTATGTTAATGCCGTTGTAAGAGTCAGTGACGAAAAGCAAATAAGACGTGGGTGTTACACTACTTTGTGTTTCTTCTGCTATGACTTATAAGAGTTGGTTTTTTCCAACTTGAAAAAAACAAGGCAGAATCAACAACTGGTACAAAAAATGTCGAAAATCACTATACGATGTATTTGAACTTTTTTTTATAAAAGAAATTTCGAAGATACTGTCATAGAAACTAATAAACGAAGAATACTCACGAAAAAATATTCTTTCGATAGAAAGCAACATATAAACTTTCAATAGCCACGTGTTGAAGATCCTATTAGATTAGATAATCGTTGAAATCGGTTGTATTTATTGCGTGTGAGTGAGTTAGCTATAGAAGTAGATGAAAAAGAAACCAAGAAAAAAAATATCGAAGAATAAATATAAAAGAATGAAAGAATATTATCAAGAGTCGATCTTTCATTCATAACTGTGAAATAAGAAGGTTTGATGACAATCTTACGTTTTGTCTGCATACTTTTGTAGACGAACAACGAATTGAACAGGAGAATTCATACTATACAATTATCTGTGAAAACAAAGGAACTCCAGAAGAAACTCAATGAAATTCTCATGTCAAACTGTGTTTCAAAAAAATGACACCAACATTTGATATTATTTATTCGTATTTTACACTGGTCTTACGTGAATTAATAACACGATAACCTTATATCAAGGTGGGTTTTCTAGAGCGCATTCGATCAAAATAAGTTTATTCAAGGATCAAGGAATGACTTTTCATTGTTCTAGTTATAAAATTCAAAGAAATGTTCGATTTGTATATGTGAATAGGCAGATCTGATTATATTAGTAAAGTAATTCAATGTAATTTTGAAGTTATCAGTCTTCTATTGAAATTTATGATCTGAAGTTTCTGGTCGGATAGGAATGTAACAATCCCAACTTCAATTAATTCTGAAAAAAAATTCGAATCCTCGATCGATGCGAACAACACTATGTTTTGTCCGTAAAAAAGTGAAGAAAAAAACCCCTACTTATAACAAAAATATGTATGCTATATCTCAAATAGATTACACATATTCGGGTCAAATTAAAAGTTTTACTGCCAAACTACCATATTTAAAATATTACATGTTCATAGCAAACCAGTATATTTTGCCCTGAAAATAGTGGATAAAACTTTTCTGATTTAGTTTTACATCTCAATTCCACATACCTTGAAATTTAAGTAACTTGTTCTAACTACACTATGGGCACATAATATTTAAAATTTGTTAGTTTGACAATGAGGTCTTTAATTTGAGCCGAATATGTCTAATCTCGATAGAGGGTGAATTGCTACATGAGAGAGTCATAATTTACAGTCTTAAATTGCTTGAAAGTTGATTTAAATCAGTGATTAGTTATTTCAATCTTTTTATCATTTTGTCATATTAACTTATTGGTTTCATAACACGATCGATATAACAGGTCATTATTTAGTTATCTTCTAAGCAATCTAAGTCTATAGATTATGGCTATGTTCTTTGTGATTTGTATTGAAAAATGAAGAATATTTTAGATGATATCAAAACAGTAAAGTTAAATTCAGATCTTGTTGACACATTCAATACAAGAATAAGTTAATATGAAACTGATTTTGATGAATGATGCAGTTTAGGAGGGTTGCCAACAATAACAATAAAGGGCTCGATCTTTTGCCTCTGTAATAGCTCGATGGATTTGGAACTTGCTAAAAATCAAAAAATTCTCTTCTGTATGATCTCGTAGCCAAGGTTGAAACTGGGACAAGTTCACTAATACAAGTATATGAAAAAATTTCAAAGCTTTGTCGTATAGTAACCGGCAGATGTAAGGTGGCAAAGATGGCTAAGATAGGCATTTCATTTCATTTCCGCTAACGAATATCTGCAGAACATGAGGGAAACAACTATTTCACTTAAAATTTTTTTGATGGCAGGTTCACAAACTTTAAATATTCACGTAAAGATTGAGCTCAACTCATAGATCTGTTCTCGACATAATAGGTTTGCGCCGGACATCATCAAATAGGTCCCACTATCGCATATGTGGCAATCAATGAAATCGGAAATGTTCGAATGTGCACACTTTAATAATTTAGATCATGACTTCCATGCAATAATTTTTAAATAATTGGCTCTAACAAGATTATCGTGCAAACTTCTCTTTTTGAGTAGTAAATTTCTATTCATAGTTAAGAATTGTAGACAAAATGCGTGTATTCTATACATTGAAAAATATATTTACAATTGAAATTACAATAATTTCCTATTTAAAAAGTTTTCTTCATTGTAATCAACCTTTCGCCATTCTGCCACTTCGAAAGCACCTTGTGCCCTCTTCATCGCTCTAAGTCCATGAGTTACAGGGCATATATCTCCCATATACCCATTACAAATATGGTTTCCATGTTTTCGTCGGTCGGCATACTTTTTCGGACAACATCCACAGCTCAAAGATCTGCGCGGTAAACCATGGTTTGTGTATGCCCATGCACGCCAATGTCGTGCTTCAGGATGTTTCTCCCGCCGCTGACGCGTAAAAGCAATGTGTGTATTCCAGCGTTGTATACGAGCACGTGATTTAGCTTGGTCAAATATGGTGTCAATATCAAGTTTGTTTGTCATTGAGAAATGTTCTAGAAGATAAACTTGAATGGTATTTAAGTTAACTATAACACTCCTTTAACTTACCTAATTTTCGGTATCTACAGCACGAAACAAAAAACACAGCGTATTTCGCTTCTACCTTGTGTAATTGATAAAAACGTTATCTTACTTTTATTTGCAATGACTCATGACCATTTATGACAAATAGAACAGAATACAAAATAACGTATATACGACAAGTTATATTCTTTTTACTCCCACTTCTTCGTCATAGTGGTGCAAGAACACATCATCCGACGCTGAATTATCATTGAAATGTCCTGCATACGCAATAACATTGGGATGAATCATAATGATCGATAAATTATTAAAGATCAGTATTCTATTAAGAATCTTTATCGTTTCTTCTCAGATGACGATCAAAGTAGTATATAGACAACATTTGATTATGTTGGATTTCTACGTTGATAACCGTAAAGTAATTTTACACTACAATAAGATCAGTATGTGTCTTATATAAAACTTTTGATGTTCACTTCATAAGTGAATAGACTATTGCTTCATAAAGATAAAATAAATCATATCTACGAAAGACTGAGATTTTCATCTCGATCTATTTCAACGTTATGACCATAATACCGATCGTATTTCATCGTGTTTTTGTCAATTTTAACTTTCGCACAGCAGTTTTCAAACTATTAATGTTGCTATTTTTGATCATGACGAAACGATTGGCAATGCTCATCTTGCTACACAATTTTGAGTCGTTTTCTATCTTAATATCACCACTGGTGATCTTATGATACTACTTTTTTAATATGATCTCATTGTTAACTTGAATAAATATACCAGTGTTCGACTTTGAGTGTTAGTCGGAATATAGGTTTTTTTATCTAATAGCTCAGCCACAGTGTGTGGGAAAGCTTTGTCACTGTTTTCTCTTTATTGACAAAATGATGAGAGAACTCTCAAGCATAATTTGTGATAGAAATATAAACAGAAGGTACGACATTAAAGAAGAACCATAGTTGAAGATGGTATAGAGTAGAGATAACAGAATGAGTTACAGATTCAGATGAATTTTTGACATCGCTAAACTCTCCTAACGGAAAAATTCTCGAAGATAATAAAACGTATGTTATCACCGTTGATTCTTCATGCAACTACCACTTTGAATCGATAAGACAATAAGAGTAATGTCGTATTTTACCGTTCTCGTTAAACTATACCTTATAAATATAAAAACTGCGATTATTGGACAAATGAACGCATAGATCAACATTTTTCGGTTGTACAGAACGAAAAACACAAGAATAAAATAGATGATTGACTTCTTTTACGAGTTTCAAACCTCAAGTCTGGAAACTCTGTTTTTTTTCTATGATTTCATGAGATAATTTCATATAGTTCAGAACTCTTCTTATAGTCAGGTATAAAATATCGAGTCTATTAAAACAGACAATTCTTGAGGATGGGTGTGAGTGTGGGTGTATTTCATTTCTTTTGGCACCCACACCCAATCCAGCTAATCGAGATTTTTTAATATCTAGCTTGTACGATAATTAAAGGTATTAAATACAGCAACAAAAATCCAAAAGCTCGACTACTTATCTTGACCGAATTATGAATTTTTCAATTTTTCCGGGTCTTATGGAAGAAAATTAAAAAAATCGACATAATTCTAAAAAAAAAGAAGAATCATAGACATGAACGCTTTTACCTCTTTTCTTATCTCAACATACTCTATCAAATGAAATACGAATGAATCAAAATCAACTTGAGTATCTGGTGTTCTTCTCTCGTAAGTAAATCCGTTGGATTTCCGAAAAAGACGTTTGGAATATTCATGACCTTCTATTACGTCTATCCATTACTTAGCAATGCATTTTGTAGAGAAATGTTCGTCCTTTCAGTCTATGTAATTAAAAGCATGCTACTGTTGTTCATAGCCAAGATTTTTTAAAGAAAAACGGTCGGAGTTCAGGCTCGGATCGGGTCAGACCCGAAAAATCTGAACCTAGACCATTTTCTTTTAAAAAAATCTTAGTTATGAACAACAATAGTGTGCTTATAATTACATAGACTGAAATAGCAAGCATTTCTCTACAAAATGCATCGTCAATTAATGGATTAGTGTTCAAGATTATGCAATGGCTAGTAATTCTTTCGTCGATTCCAAGAAATTTTTTTGGACTCGATGCAACTCTCTAATGTCACATCCTTTATTGGATGAACAAAATTCTCTATTACATCAATATTATTTAAGTTTTGGCTTTATAGATGTACCAATTATTGATCAAAGTCATCATATGATTTTTGTAGTAAAACAATTTAAAAATTTTCTTCTCTTTTTCTTTTTGAACATTTTTTTTGCTTGAATATATTCATTTAAATAAAATATATTCCAATCATGTTTTTATAAGTATTAGTTTTCGTATTTTCTGTATTCATTTAGTGATATATCTTATAATGTATAAATATATTAGACAATTTTATTTGACAATTCGAATATTGAAAAAATATTTAGATTTTTTATGTAACAAAGATTACTACAATATTTTTGAATCAAGCGTCAAATTTGTGAATTGTGCATCCACGATGAAGGAGTGCAAGTTCAATAAAACTCATGTCTATTATTGATGCAATCAGTCTTCGAATGATATTCAATATGGGTGTGTGAGTGGTTATGGGTCTGTGGTGGATGTGGATGTGGGTTCGGGTGTGCGGGTATAAATAGAAGAACTACTATCACTTAGACCCACATCCACATCCTTGCCACTCCATGTGTATACATGTTGACTAATGGACTATGATCCATAGTATAATAGGTTGAGCGTAAAAATGTCGAAAGAAAATATGTCAAAAGAGAAAAAGATCAAAGTGGAATAATGTCGAAAGAGAGAAGGGAAAATGTCGAGAAAAAGAATATCGACGCGAAGAATAATCGAAAGTGTTTTAAAAAATTCTAACTAGCGAAGAACATGCTTTATTTTATAGGTTGATGTTAACATTTTAACAAAGATCAAATATAAGTTAAAAGATAAAAAAGAAAAAATTGATAATCTGTCATTTTTTCTATTTAGTAACTGTAAATGATAAACCATCTAAATATTTCATAGCATTTATAACACCATCATACTATCATTCGCCCAGATGGTCCATGCCCCGTTGAATCGCAATTGTTTTGGCTTTTTTTTAATCTTGCTCCTAAACCTGTATGTTGATTATTCAAACGTGTATGAATTCTTGTTGAATATGTTCTAGGTATAGATTTTCAATATTTGGTAGTTGTTGTTTTATTCGATTTGAAAACATATGCATTTGCTATGAACAAAGGCTTTCCTTTTTGTGGATTAATAAATGAAATAGTTGACAATTGTAATTGAGTTACATCTGTTGAAGATCGAATAGCTGCAGGCATGACACTAGATATTTAGTTATATAATAGTTCTTTGTTCGACTCTACTAGTAGAATTATAACGAAAGCAACAATAAACTATAAACGTTTAGAATCACTATTTACTGGAGACATCTTTTTTTTCGATATTTTTCCAGCACATCGTATGATACATCTCCTTTTCCAAGAAAAATGATTACTTTATTACATAACAGAATTCTGAATAGAATGGCATGAGACGAAATAATTATTCTATGTCATTCTATGGGATTCTCAAAAAGAAAATTTCACCTCATCCTTTATCTCAACTTCCTTTATCCTTTCATGTTTATATCAGTTTATTTGACAATAGATTTTTATATTCAACACATATATCCTACTAGTTTCGTCGAGAAAGAAATTGCCAATCTATGGTATTAGGATCTCGGTAAACATCAATGAATACAATAGTGAATTCGTCAGAAGTCATAAAAATGTGAACTTACTAGACTTTGTCAGAATCTAGGCTCTATTTTTTTTTCTTAGACGATTTTCGTTCTATATCTTTACTCATTAGACATTGATAGCGTTTTCTTTGCAGTGCATTTTTATCATAAATTATCAGCTTCTGATGAATTTTGTTACTTTTCTCAGATTGTTGAGAATTACGTAAGATTTTTTCATATTCTACGATGCATTCTAGTAAATTTATTTTTAAATCTTGATGGGTTCTGTAGAAATCTATAATACATGGCATTCAGTAGAATTTGTCATCTATCGATTACTTCACTTTAAAACAAAGAGTTATAAAAAATTGTATTGAAAATTGAATTGAACTCAAGATTCTTGATAACTATGGTTGTTTAGCCATGTAATCAATATTTATGCAAGAGTGTATTAACAAATAGAAGGTAGGATGCAGCACATAGAAATCCACAAAAACAGTTTTTAAGTTTCATTATTTAAGCTTCTGGAAAACGATTTTCATGAAAAAAGTGTACAAACAAATCTACAACAAATCTAGTTGTTTTCAAAGAATAACATCACCAGTGAGGATATAAATAATTCCATCACTGGCACTCCTATAAAATGCTTGTTGAAACCATATTTCAACGAAAGAAAACTTAGATGTTTTCATGATAAGAGAAGAAGAATTATTCCATGGATCAAAGAGATCGCTCCATTCTTTTCGAAGCTCTGTTACATAATTAATTGCTGTTGATATTGCTATTTCAGAAGAGAATTATCGAAAAAAAACAAAAATGTCTAACAATGATAAGAACAAAATTTCAATTGAAGCACCGATCGTACCTGATGGTGGATGGGGATGGCTCATTGTCTTTGCATCATTCATGATCCATTTCGTTATGGACGGGTAAACGATATTTTTCTCATGTCTTCTCCAATTTCATATTAAAAAAAAAATAGGATAACGTATTCCATGGGTCAAGTGTTCTTAGAACCCATGAGAAAGGAACTTTCTCTTGATCGAGCTTCGGTGTCAAGTATTTTTGGTATTTTGCCAGCGGTCACTCTCGGTGCAGGTCAGCTATTATTTCATTAAATTAAACATTGTTTTTTGATAATTATGTTTTTTTTTAGGACCAATTGCTACCGTTCTCACTAATATGTATGGATGTCGTACAGTGGCTATAGCGGGTACTTGTATTGCTTCTCTTGGTTTTTTTCTTAGTCGAATGTGGGCCAATATCTGGTTTTATTATATTACAATTGGTGTCATCGGAGGTACGCTCCTTCATAGGTAGAATCGATATCGATACTTGATCAGTACAACTAGTTAGATTGAAATCTTTCGAGAAATGCTCATTTTGTCAAGCAAAAAAGTAGCATTTGAAACCTTGAAAAGTTTAAAAAACTTGTCAGTACAGCTCCTCTTGGGGCCAAAGTGCGGAACTCACAATCTTTGGTTGTTATAAATTTATGATATGTTGCCGAAAATTTTAAAACAACTTATTAAAAAAAATATCAAATACATGAATAAATCAAAATTATAAGAATTTTTATAGTTGATATGCGCGCTCTGAAATTTTATTTTGTTGAAGCCGCATATTGATAATTACTTTTCTATCAATTTATTCCATTCATTTAACATCCTAATGTTGAAAAAAAGTTATTTTTATTGTCCGATACATCTTCAATACATAACTTCTATTTACTTAATAAATAATATCTATACGATACATGTAAAATATTAGTTATTAATTAATTAATTCACCGTTTTACTAATTAGCTAGTTAATTGACTTGTTTGTAACAACCTGTAATAAGTGGCTGCTATGGTCTGTAATGGAGAGGATTGCTAATGTCTGTAATGAGGGCCTAGGAGGAACCGCAAAACCTCGATTTAAAACTTATACTTACTATTTTCTTCGAAAATAGGAAGCTTCATATTGGTTGTATCTACATATTAATTGTTTTCTTAGCTTTATTCATGCGTTAATATTTCTAGGCATAGGTTTTGCATTAATGTACTTGCCAGCCATTGTCTCTGTTGGATTTTATTTCGAACAAAAACGTACATTTGCTATGGGCGTAGCTGTATGTGGTTCAGGTGTGGGTACATTTGTACTTTCCTATGTTATTAATGGAATCGTCAATATACGCTCTTGGCTCAACTATAAGAGTGCATTGCTCGTCGAAGCTTGCATCATCTTATTTGGCCTTCTATGCGGCTCTTTAATGGTAATTGATTTTGTTTTCTTTATAATTCTCAATCATCAAAGGCGATAAGAATCATAGATGTAGTAATATCGATTTAAAAGTCTAATACAATACGATGTAGCTCGACAGATAAAAAATTTAAATTGTTTCTCATGTTCCTAGTTTTCAAGATGATATTAAATCTATAAGATCAAAGATTCGATATTGATTTCTTAAAATAAAAAGACGTCTTTCAATCATCTTTAAAGACAATAACGACGAATGTTTTGTCTAGGTGCCTCTACCACAAGAACCCAGCGAACAACGACGACTAGAACGAAAAACACGTAAACAATTCAAGCAAAAACAGATCGCTCAATGTCTTGTTTCGCAGAATGTACCTACAACATCAGACAATAGTGGTGTCGACGGTAAACTTGTCTATAGAACTTGTTTTTTCGCATCTATTAATATGATTTCATCGATTGTTTTCTTTGCAAATAGCCGAACCGATGTTGCCAGTTATTGCCATTGAAAAATCACGAAGTAAATCTTTTTTTCATCAAATAATTGAACAAATCGATCTTAATCTACTCAAAAATTCTACATTTACACTATTTATTATATCGAACTTTTTGACAAGTCTCGGTTTCAATGTCGTGTACAATTTTGCTGATGATCTTGCAAATGATTCCAATGTTATAAAAGATCAACGATCATACATTGTTATGTCAATTGGTTTGTCGAACATTTTCGGTCGTCTTATTATTGGTTATTTCGGTGATCGAAAATGTGTAAGAAAATTTTTGTGATATGAAAAGTTATATTTGGTAAAATTATTTTCATTTTGCAGGTAAATCGACTTCTCTTATTCATTCTAACGTTGATTATTTCCGGTGTTGCTACTATGATAGCTCCACTATGTGGTTCTTCTGTTATTTCTCATATAGGCTATGCGTCTTTTTTTGGTTTTTTTTCGGGTGGTTCTGTTACTTTAACAGCAATTGTTCTTATCGATATAGTCGGCATTGATAAACTATCTGATGCATTTGGTGTTGTTTTACTTTTTGTCGGCGTTGCAACTGCTATTGGAACACCAATTGTTGGTGAGTAGTGACTTTTATTTTTCGGTCACTTTTTTTAATGCTTCTTTAAATATGTCCTATTATCTAGGTGGAATGCGTGATGCATTTTCTCATTTTACTCGACCTTTTCTTTGGCCCTATCTTATTTTTGGCAGTTGCACTGTTATCAGCGGTGTCATACTATTTGCAATTCCGTTTTTACAACGAAAAAAGCCAAGTGACGTTCACATAGAAATGGATGTTAATAAATTCTACTCTGGAAAAGATCGATTATCTCAAGAACAACAGCAAAAAGTCTAATTGTTTGCATGCAATTTCATTGTCTGTGCTCATAAAATTGGATACAAATTAATGCTCAACAAAAAAAAAACACTAAATTCGTATCGACATCTATGTTGGTCGTTCAACTTAATTTTCTCTATTTTGTATATAGAATAAAAATTCAACTTTGAATATTTTTCTTTGTTCATTTTTGCGAAAATAGTCAACTACACAAGGGTGTGAGTACTTGCGTATTGGGTGTGGGTGTGAATGTAGAGAAGGAAGAGATATGGACGCCCACAACCGAGGTATGTTCAGATTTCCAAAAAAGGAAATTACCCAAATTTCTGAAATTTCCATCAGCTCGATAACTATAAAGTAGTATAAATCAAAGGTTTTTAGACATATTGGAAATTTTAGAAATTTCTGTAAGTACATAATTACAGACATTTTGGAAATTACATTATTTTAGGAAGTAACGTAAAATTCAGAACACAAATGCTTGAAATCTTCGATACTTATGAAATTTCCTTTTTCGGAAGTCTGAACACTGCTGGATAAGACATGATGGCAACACCTCTTACTTGAAACGAAGGGTTTAAAGTCTTGTTTTTATTTAGATACTGGGGGAAAATTCTATAAAATTACCAATCAGTAGATCGACCAAATGCTTTTCGATTTTTAAAACTAATGAGATATCTGGGACCAGTCATGATAGCAGTTGACTGTGTTTTTGATGATGTCAATGTCACAAGATTCGATTGATTTTCGAGTTCAATATTTGAATCATAAACTACAAATGTGCTTTCATTTTCCAACAGTACATCATAATAATACCTCAAATTTTGAGCAGTGCGGTTATTTTCACTGAATGCATTAATTCTGCCAACATTAAACAATCTCATTGTAACAGTATAATACTTTTTATGATGTGGTGTCTCCGTTAATACCTTCCGTGCTAAATGAAGATCATGAAAAAAACAAAATTGTTTTAATCTTTCAAATTCCATTTTTGATCGATGAGGTATTTTGTAATGAAATTCAAAATAATTTGATTTTGGATTCCAAAATAATATTTTATCAATATCACTTTTCGGCACACCATTATTCGATGATGATGTTTCAATTTTTAACATTTTAATATTAAAATCTTTGAATTGCAAATCAACAAATGTTTTAATTTCTGCAAGGATATTCGGATATATTCCAACATAATCAAATGATGCTATTAATACTTGATCATTATCTAAATTAGGTTCTAATGCATTTTCTTGACAAATATTTAAAAATTGTTCGATATTATTTTTGTCAAGAGTAACATGAACTCGAAATGTTCCATTAATAGTATTCGTTGGTACAAGTTCATTGATAATTGTTTTATATTCATCATTTTTGCTTTGAATATAATCAATAACAAAATCGAAATTTTTCTCATTATTAATAAAGATCTCTTTGATTTCGAATAGTATATGCGATACTCGTTTGAAATCATAGATAGATTTTGTTCGAATTAATTGTTCACCAATATCCAAATATCTTAGACCATGAAAGAGATCTTTCAATAATCGATCTTCTTCAATAGTTGTAGTGCGAACAGCATTACATAAAAATTGATCCATAGTTGTGTCTTGGACATAATTTGAACATTCTTGATTATAACTGTCAATAATGTATGTAAAACTTTGTTTATTTTCATAAAATATCACTTGTTTTAATCGTAATGGATTGTAATATTTCGATAAATAGATTGTTTTATAATCAATCTTATTTCGTAGAATAAATTCATCGGGATAAAAAATACATTCAACAACTAACATATAATTTTTTTCTAATAATAATTCAAAATTAGCACAGGAATGAATAGTTACATCCCAATCTTTCAATCAATGTAATTCAAATGAATGAAAATAATCGAAATCTTTGCGAAATTTTAAACGTTTTTGATATTTTTTACGACTATCTTTGATTACAAAAAGAAAATCACGATCAGATTTCAAATGATTTGTACCATAAACCCATGAACCATAATTATAGATATTAGTTATTTGTTCATCATTTAATTTAAGTTCTTTGATAATAGCTGAAACGGTTGCTTCCATTGGGATCTTTTGTACGAATATGAGAAAATAATATATGAAATTGTGTTACGGTATTTATACTTTTCAAATTGTCTTATCATTTCATCAGCAATAGTTGCGCAACGAATTGAAATCTGCAGGTAAAGTTGTAATTTGATGTTGTACCTACGTGGCAAGAAATAATACGAAAAGAGAATGAAATTTATGAGATTCTTTACTTTTGAACTAACAAATGAGGGTGGGGTGAGGATGAGGGGCTGAGGGTGTGATAAATAAATTGAATCAACAATAGGTATGAGCAGCGAGAAATAACTAATGTATAAATAAATATATATATAAATTTTAAATCTTTTTTAATGTTTTAATGAATAAGTGAATGAATGTATCGAATAAATAAATAAGTAAATAAATGAACAAATAAATAAATGAATGAATGAATAAGTGAATAATGGATAAATAATAAATGAATATATAGATAAAGAAAAAAAGAAATTTTTTATGTATTTAGTTTTATTTTTATGTGTTTTTGGTATTCTTTTCTTAAATGTTTTTAAGAAAAGAAGAATTTTATTATTTTTTAAGAAATAAACAAAAGTAAGCTACTTTTGGATAAGATAAGGAAAAAGAGCTTTTTCTAACTTGAACGAGAGTATTTAGTGAATAAAGAAGCATCAAACTTGTTTTTTAATTTTTTATTTAATTTTTATTTGAATAACACAATAAATTGCAGTAAGCGACGCGTTTTGAATTTTCTTCAGGCTATATGACTATCTATTCATTCTGTCTAACTTTCTCTCGTTCCTTTGTTCCTTCTCGTCTAATCGTACTTTTTCTTTATCTATCTAACTATTCGTCTATCTAACTCAATGGGATAACTCATCTCAAGGGGAATAAACTCAACTCAAATGGAAAATATTAACTCGAAATTATAAAAAACTACTTTGAAAATACAGATACAAAATACAGTAAAAGAAAATACAAAAAATACAAAACAACTATTAATAGTTCATATGTCGTTGGAGCGGTTGTCGCGGTTGTCGATGTATCTATAATAGAAAATTAAAAAAGCGAGTATCTGTTTTTAAAATAGTTTCTTATAAAAAAATTCTACTTCTTATTCTAAATTCTCTATCAAATTTTTAATTACTGTTTTTGATGGTTTCTTATGTACTAGAATACTCTTTAAATTATCTGTTAAACGATGCGCAAAAATTACTGAAATATCACTCAGTAGAGTTACTTCGAAAATCTCTTGCCAGAGTGAATGAAATTTCGCCTCAAAACGTGCTAAATTCGGTGTATATGTAAAATGTAATAAAATATCTTTATTAAAATCTATTCTCTTCTTATCTTTATTAAAATCTATTCTCTTCTTATCTTTCTTATTCCATTGTGGATCTAAAATCTTATCTCTAAATTCACTGTGTTTCTCACTTAACAATAATTTTGAATCTTTCTGTCCTGTTAATGCTTCGAAAAATCTATTAAAATGTTTATCTATAAAAAAATGGTGGATACTTATTTAATAATAACATAATTCTAATCTTCTCTATTTCTTCTACTAAATCTACCTTATGCGAACTTATTCTAACTGCTCTTAATAATGCTGCAAACGGTATATTCTTCATGACATGCGAAGGATGTGCTGAATTGAATGGTAGAATACACGGTTGTGCAGCTAACTTACGATATACTCTAGTTCTAAAATTTGATACTTCTACACTTATTCTAACATCTAAATAATCTACATACTGTCCTGTCTCAAACGTTAATCCTATATTCTTATCTTTCTTACCTAATTCACTTAAAATATTCTCTATTTCTACCTTACTCCGATTTGTTGTTAAAAATGTATCATCTTTAAATCTAAAATATAACTGATTTTCACTGTTCTGTTGTTTCTTAGACTGTTTTTCCCATTTTCTCATATAAACATCTGCTAAAACCTGCGTACATTCTGACCCCATGGGTTCTTCTCTAATCTGCTTAAAATACTTAACTTTCTCTCCTGACAACTGTAAAACGAAAAAAGCGTTCTCTAAAACATGCTGAAAAAGTATTCTCACTGTATTTATCGATATTTCATTATTAACCTTATTTATCTTATTCTCACCTAACATATTACACATTGCTAAAATTGATTCTTGCTGCGGTATCATTGTATACAAATCCGTTATATCAAATATATATAAAAGAGTCTGATCTATTGTTCCAAAAATTTTTAATTGTTTCAAAACTTCTATACTGTTCACTAAACTATATGCGACACCCACACCCTGGTCGATAGCTGATGAATGAATGATTCAGTTCAAATTTTGTAATTGATAAATATCTTAATCGATCAATTAATAAAAGTAAACCATCACCAGAAGTTAACTTGATATTCAAACGTTCAAGTCGAGGAAAGACAGTGCATAATCGATTTATATCCAACTGTACTCGCACATATCCGTTTGTATCGATGTCTCACATATATAAACTGCATATCTTCTCAAAGACAACATTATTTGACATATAATTCAATACTGATAGATCCCGAAATGAAATCGAATAGAAGACATACGTTTAACACGATTGATAAATGCAAATAACCCAATATCGGTGTTAATTTCATCTATATCGAATACGAGTGATGTTATGTTTGCGAAATGATGAGGAACTGGATTGAGTAATAATATATGAAGGCATCTGATGTATTGATCAAAACAGAAGGCGAGTGACATACATAATGATAACCAATCAATATAAAGATGCATGACAATATTCGATACAAAAGGTGGTACTATGGAGATATGTCGCAAAAATGAACCATGATAGGCAAGACATAACTTTTCTCCTCTTATTGAATCAATGTTTTTCTTTCAATTTTCCAATCGATGCTCGAGCACATAAAATAGACTGGTCTTTCTATTTAACCCTTGTAGTACCGGCCTCTTTTAAGCACTATGCTGACAAAATATGTTTTTATAAAATAATTTTTTTTTACTTTTGGATCAATCTTTTGATGAAATATGGTGTTCTCATATTCTATCTGATAGAAAAGTTATTAGAATGATATCCTTTATTTAGAACAAGTAACACAAAAAATACGTTTAACAGAATGCTCATTACAAACGAATGCAGAACAATCACAATATTGAGTTGATGGTTTCTTGTCCATAGAACATTCACAAATCGAACACCGTTTTCGTTTTGGTTGAGTAGAATTTTCATTTGGTTCTGGTAGATTTATCTTCGTCACAGGATAACCGACAATAGCTAATGCATTTTGAATATCTGTGTTCAAAAATTTTGAGTTTTTTCAGCGAAAATCCAACAGATGCGATACTAAAGCCAATCCTAATTCTTCCAAAAATAATCAACGTTGATATTTTTTATTCCGATTCCATTGAAGATTTCTCGTCTTCCAGACGGCTAGATCGTTTATAGAAGCAATATCTGTCATCCCATAAAAGATACGAAGTGGCCACCACTTTGTACCTCTTTTTTCTCCTTTCTTATCACATATTTGTTGCATACGGAACATATAGTCTTGTATCAAGAGGTTGTAATGAGATGGAAAACAAATGTATCCCCTTTTAGATTCAACAACGTATATCTATTCGTAAGGGATGCTAGTTGCTGCTAAAAACTGGGAAACAGAAAAATATTTCTAGCATATTTTTAAATTTTTGAGGGTGGGGTCAAAAATGACCCCGGCCGGTATTACAAGGGTTAATAATATGATTTATGTTTTCATTTAATTAGATTACAACATGTCTAATCTTATCATTGAAAGTCGTTTTCGTTAGAAAAAAGAATAAAACCGAGTTTCAACGAGCCATAGCTTATCGATCACATTTCGTATATATGATTGCATGAAAATGAATTGATTCCTCCATTAAAACGCATCACCTCATTGCTTTTGTGTGTTGAATGCGTTAAAACATATTCATATCATAACAAATCCATTTTTAACTAGTTCAGTCTTTTGATTCATTATATGAACCAGTTATCAAGCGTTTTTTCTCCACTTTTCTATCTAAACATGTTGAAACACCATTTTGAGCATTGACTTGTCTGCATGGGATCTGACATGTTCCGATAGTAATATTTGAACAAGTTTTATCATGAAAATAACCGTCATTTAATGCATTGGATTCCGATGATTGCCTGAGACTAGGTAGTTTCGGATCACGTTAAATATGAACAGACCGTATCGACCTGATCCGATTGTTTCCAACTTTCTAAATTCTGCCGAAGCTCAGTATATCCAGCATGCGGATTTCAATGGAAAACAGTATAAGTAACCGGCCGAATCTGATCTCCCTGTAGTAGAGGATTTTGAATCCGACCGACACGATCGGACGTATCAAAGTTTGTCTAGGAATGTTTGTAGACACCTTATGTGTCTTTCTGTTCCCTTAAAAAAACCATATCTTTCTGTTATTTTGCCAGTTTCTCTCTTGGATCCCAGCAAAAGAAAAAACAAAATCAGTCTTTTGCTCGGATGCAAAGAAGCTAATTGATGCTCACCATAAACTAATCGTAATTTGATATATCATCGAATTTGCGAGCGCAATATGATACGTGTCATGATTACTTTTCTTATAATTTACGAATATTTGCACCGATACCCTGATAAAAATAAGAACGAAAATACGTTTTGCTGTCGACCATTGCTAGAAGAAAGCGAAAAAAAGGAAGCAGCCTCATATAAAACGCGATCCCATCTTAAAATCATCACACACACAAAAAATACGATTACTGCACACACGCACTTACCCAATATGATGAAACTACTCCTCCTTTTCGCCGTATTACTTTACCTTGGCATGGCGGTAGTCACTCAAGAAGAAGGATCATCAGTATGTTCGGACTTTTTCTGTAAGAGAAACTGCAAATATGGTTATGTGATCCCAGATGCTAACGGGTGCCATAATTGTCAATGCAACCCATGCCAATTCGGTGAAGCTCTGACTATCCCTTGTGAACAAGATCAGAACAGTTGTAAGGAAAACAATGGACTGTGCACGTTTGGCGAAAATGGCAAGGCCTATTGCTGCCCAAACCAATGACCTGGCAGTGATCCTCAGCGGTGTGAAAATGCCACACTTGCTGGAGTTTCAAAGAGACACGTTCGGATTTTGTTTTTTCTTTATGAATATTTCTACACTACTGTGAAATATTGAATAGAAAATAATCGAGCATACTCTTCTAAGGCAGATACTTGTTTCAACAGACAAGAGAAAGTTATGAAATAGGTTCTGATCCCATTTATTGCTCGAAACTATTGCTAAATATTTCCATTCAGATAAAAACAAACATTTTTTCATTATCTTTTATTACCTAACGATCAATTTATTTATTAAAGTTTTCAGAAATATTCTTTGAAGATCCTAAAGATTTGCAAATTCCGAATTATCCTCATAGGACAAATGATGAATATTCGACTCTACTATTTGTCAACTCACTTTCATGAATAATTACTGATCGAGACTTATGCAGTTTTGCTGCCTCTTTTTTTCTTTCCTATATAGGGTTTAATAGAGCAAAGTCTACTCTACAAAACTCACTATGCCACTAAACCGTGAAATATATCTTAAGAGACTTTTTATGGACTGGGTTTACGGCACTACTATTTACTATAGATCATTGGTATGATCTCAAGGGGGAAACGGCGAATTTCAGATTCCGAATTTCCATGAGATTTCCAGATTCTCATGGGATTCCCACGATTCCCATAGGATACCCGTGGGATTTCCAGGATTCACATGAGGTTCTCGGGATTCCAGGAATACGAGAATCCCACGATAATTCTGTGAATCCAATGGGAATCCCAGGAGTTCCATGGGAATCTCGGATTACCGTATTCTCGGAATTTTTATAATCACAAATGACATTCCCGAAATTCATATTTAATCTCTATGATCCTCACCCTCGTTCTAAAAATCTCATGGAGCTCAGTGTCACGACTTCACTGCTTTATCACGTGGTTAGAAAAGCTGCATTAAACTATTGAGGAAAACCATTGCCTAGGCGAGTTTTTTTTCGTATGCTTGATCTGTGCAGACTTCAAGGCTTGTCTATAGCACGTCATTTTCATGTTCAAGAATCTTAAGAAGGGTGTGGGTGTGGGTGTGAGACAAGAGAATATCAACACCCACACCCACACCCACCCTTTTTCTTATATATTCATTATCTCGAGAAAGAAAGGTCCGTTTTCGTTGAAACTTTTAGTGCGTACTAAGAACCATAGGACCTGCGTATGGGCAAAATTTCAGGTCGAAATTGCATCATTTGGTTTTTTTCTAAATATCTTGCCATGGGCCGAAAATCCAGTAAACCGGTCACAGCTCCGAAAGGAAAACCTATGGAGACTTATCATTTTGGGATTTTTCTAGTCTCACCAGGTCCTATCTTTGGGCAAAATATCACTTCAAAAGGTTTTAATCACTTGGTGGAGTTCCTTCGTTAGAAGCTTTTGTCAATGAATAATTTACAATCTTCATATATTGGCTTCTATGACTTGTAGACAATTCATACATGTTACTATCTGAACTGATGATTATCTAATATTTACGTCATTGTTTCCGTACATGTTAAACTTGAAATTTGAATTCAATGGAAATCCTATGTTTCAACTTTCGAAGCACAACGCATCTGTTGAGCGTGACCTGACAAACCTCAAAACAGGTCACAACACATAGACACTCACAGACAAACGCAGACAAGCACACATGAACACGCAGAGCATCGCGGTAGATGAGGATGCTATGAAAGGCATTACACAGACAATGACACGCACGCATTACTACCCACAGACTCCAACACCACACTCACACTGACACACACATCCACTTCCACTCACTCACACACATCTCATGTTTTCGGTTGTAAAATAATTTGAGAAGATAATAACTCTAATAATTATCTCGATGATTAGCTGATTAGTATATGTCTTTCATCTAACTATGTGTATTAAGTGAAAAATGAGTTATTGATTGCGAAAAAGTCATATCGGAAATCGTATGAATACATTATGGTGTGTCATCTTCAATGCCATCTCTATAAAATAAAAGAAGCAATTGAATGATGTTGAGCATCGAAGCAAAAATGACTGACTAACCGCAGCTTTCGTAGCAAATCTCGCTCCCGGCTAACTCGTTGATTGTCATTTGTATAAGGCCAAACGGTATGCATATCACCTGGTTCAGGTTGTACGTATATTGCTACGTTCTACACATACAAAAATTATTCTACAGATGATCTAACAGATAATAAAATTATTTAGGTGGCATATTTACCCATAAATTACTGTCAGTGTTTCGTAACCAGACATGCTCTCCCGGTTCCAGTCTAGGAGAATCACTTGAGGTGTAATATGAAGTTTTGTTTAACTTACCTTTTCCAATACGGAATGGCAATAGTATTAAGAAAGTAGGGATACA
>CAJNOL010003245.1:0-25011 GCA_905250125.1 Rotaria sordida | reverse complement strand
GGATATACAATTCCACATATTCTGAAATCATTCCGCGTAGATGCGTTTTTTTTTTTGTTAATAAATTAAATATCTAAAAATAGAAAAATGTGTAGAAATAATATTTGACTCTTAATTTTACAGATTTGGAATATTTGTTCTCTAATTAATTGCGGATTCGCAATCAGTAACTGGAATCAGTGATTAAATTCAATTTATCACTGACTTTTTTTCGATTAGATTATCTACATGGCACGTATCCTATGACGTATGGCATTCAATATCAAGCTATTCTTATTCTCTTTCACTTCTCGCATTTTTACACATACCTGTCACGATGATTTCGATTAATAATAATATAAAACTATAGATACAAGTATGAAAAATGGTTTATTGGTTGTTAAAGACAAAGGAACGAGGCATCAATAAGTAAGCATAGAAAAAAAAATAGACATTATGTCTGTGATTTTTATTCTTTCGCTCTTCTAGGACAATAACTTAACGGATATCTATCGATTAATATATGTGTATAGATGTATACTTATCTCAACAAAACAAGAACGATTTAATTGAAGAGTTGATGTTCAACAATAGTTAAGCATATAGAATTTTTTTATTAGAAAATTTAGTCAAATTTTAATTGTGATCATTCATTAGAATTTACAATAATTGAACAATGATGTGGTAAGTTATCGGAATTTTTATGTATATGAATATTATGAAAATCTGATTTTACTCGTACTGAAGTTTATACCGCTTTCATTTAATTGACTATATTTATCTGATGAATTTTGTAAGAACTTTTTGAACCATTGACGTTAATTTTTTTTTTGCTAAGTTCATCATTTATTCAAGAATTGATAGATTAATTTCACTACGTACAGAATATATTCCTAATTCTCGAATATAGTTTTGTAAATGAAGTAACATTTTTGTTATATTGATCATTTAAAAGATCTTGACGTTGTATAACAACAAATTGTATCAAAATTATGCTTGATAAAATTATAGTGTATGTTTTTTGAGAATGAAATAAACGACTGATATCTTATTTTTGTTCTATCAATATGTGTACCTAGATAAATAGATAGACGTCATACCATGATATAACAACATATACTCTTACTTACGTACTCGTACTTGCCCAGCTCTGAAAAAGACAATTCATTTTACGCTTTATATTCTTTTTATTGTTCTAATCATTCTTAATAGCTATTGAGGTTGCTTGTTATGAAACAAAACGCATTTCTTTTTTACTTTTATCAATTTATTTTGCTTATCATAATTTAAAGCAACTAATCGATTTCAATTATATAGGAAAAGTAGACGACGTGTATATGCATTTACAGCGAAATCTTCTGAAATTTTAGTTAATTGAAAATCACGATTTTGAGATAAACTTTTGCTAATTGTTGCCGTGATTTATTTGTAAACAATATTTGAACAGAAAGAAATGCTGGCTATATTAAGCCGATGATTGCTGTCGGACATTTATCACGAGACTAGTATTCTATTGGCAGAAATAAAAAATACTTAAAGAAAATTAACGAATAATTGGTACATACACAAATATATATATTTAAAACGACGATAATTACATAAAGAAAATATAAATAGCTTAGTTTATTTTTCTTTTTCTTTTTCTAGAAAAATATTATTTTTCCTTGTTACATACTCAAATGATATCGATCGTTATTCTTAGTCATTCTTTATGTCTATATTGATTATTCAATAAATTCATGATCAATATGATATCATATGTATACCTTATCGAATTATATTAATGTTACTATAAATGATTCGAGCAATGATAATACGTCTTTCGTCTTCGCTCATTCATCATGGTTCATATTATCTAGTCGTTCTTCGAGTATTGTATTAATCTTTATTCTCTCTACTCTATGTTTTTTCGGTGTTATCTTTATGGTTTTCGGTCCTATGATGCGATCAGAAGCTATGAGACAGGTAGACAATAATATGTTTGATCAAAATTTAGAAAATCGGAACCAAGCGATCGATGGCTTAGAAGGATATGGCGATTAAATTTCATATACGTTTGAAGAATGTCTCAGATCAATGGTTTTTTTAGTTCTATTTTTGTACAACGAAATTTGAATAAAAATTCGGCTGAATATTATAAGATATCAATGAACATATAATTTTTTTTCTAACCTTAAACGATGGAATACATGTGACATTAATCTTTCAGCATTGACGTAATATATATTTTCTAGATGGATTATCGTTTTATCAATTAAATATAACATCTATTTGTCACAGTCAATGATTATTGCCTGTCGTTTCTTTTGCTCTTCGGTGAAGTGTAACCGAACTGAATATAAGAATGTGTATGTAGAGAACTGATTACAACTATTAGAATGATGAAGTAGCTCTATAAACGTCATTACCTAAGATATCGATATCACTACAACTGCACGTCAGTGTTATATTAATATAATTCATCTTCTGTTACACACGTATGACCTGTTGATATATTTATAATTTTATTCAAAGATAATGTTCTTGAAGAATATCTATTTTTGACACTTCATAAACCTAGTCAAAGTCTCTGATAATGAACATTGATAATTAGTTCACTTTTTTTCTTGTGAAAGGCATGATTACTTTCATAGATTTATTTTGTATAACTCCTTTAATTCTTGTCGTCGTCTATTATGACCTTAAAATTATAAAGAGTGATAAACATACGACTGAGAGCTTTCATATAAATGATCTCAATTCTTTTATTCGCGATAGAATCAAACGAATATAGCCGATTATTATTAGTAAGAAATTCTTTATTAATCAAAAATAAATTACATTCAATTGTTCAACAATAAATTTAAAATAAAGGAAAAAATATATAGAATCAATAATTTATAGTCACTTTTGATTGACTTCATGCCATCAATGTAGTTCGAATTGAAAGATAAAATTAAAAAAAAGATAATCTACTGTTCGCTGAACTGATCTCGTAATATAATCCAAAATAAAAATACAGTAAAAATAATTTATACTTACTGTTTGTTTAGTTGAATAGCTTCCTTTGTCATCGTAAACAGTCGTTTAAGAGAGCATGAATGTTCTACTTAGGTTAGTGGAGAACAACTTCGTGTCGTCATAAAAAATATTCAAAAAATATATTTCGAATGTTGTCTAATAATCATAAAAAGCAAAACTAGATAGCTTAATAATAACGGACTCGATGGAGTGATTTCTATCGGAGTTGTTGATATGCAATATAATTGTTAACAAATGTGTCCATTTTATTCAGCTTTATTAAAGTTAATAATCTTGATTATTTGATAACTACAGTCATTTGCTGGCATAAACAAGTAAAAAAAAAAGATGATTAATAACTTTGATATGCAAAAACAAACATAGAAAAACTAAATAAGCTTTATTAATAAAAAAAATATAGGAAAAGCTATTGCTTGACTATAGCAAATAATCATTCATTAATTTACGAATTGGACTTAAAATATGCTTCAAGTGCTGGAATAATTTGTTTTTTTCGACTTATTTTTGAACCCAAATCAGCTATACAATCATTAA
This sequence comes from Rotaria sordida, assembly GCA_905250125.1. Classification (NCBI taxonomy): domain Eukaryota; kingdom Metazoa; phylum Rotifera; class Eurotatoria; order Philodinida; family Philodinidae; genus Rotaria; species Rotaria sordida. The sequence goes on along the minus strand of CAJNOL010003245.1, from coordinate 21,477 downwards.
CATCAACCTTGAATGCTGCTCGAACTACTTGTTCTTCATGTTCACCAGATATTAATGTCAAGTTTTTTTCTTTAAGAATATCAACAATTGAAAATAAAATACCTGTTAAATTGCTTTTCTTCTTTTCTTCATTCATTTCTTTAAGTAATTCATCCTTTCGTTCTAACAATGTATCCACTTTACATGTTTCACAGGCACCTACTCCCCAATGCTCATCATTAAAATCATATGTTTTATAATCAAGAAGAAGAATTTTCTGTGTCGAAAATCCTGTTAAATCACTTTTGGCTTCGAGTAATTTATTAGCATGAGATTCCAGATTATCAATTTTTGCAAGTGGATGTAAATATTCAACAATGTTTCTATCATCATCAGTGGTCGTTGATGATCTATAGAAGAAATAAAATAGTATTCTAGATTTTATAATTTAATCATTGAAATAATTGAATTGAAAATTTCTTAGGAAATAAAAATAAAATTACCGAAAATGAAGTGTATCACTGAGAATAGCACTTATCAGTAGAAAAGCTGTTTTCTGATCAATATTCAAATTGTGTTCACGAAATAATTTTGTTAAAATTGTACCAGTACATCCAACAGGTTCAAAACGTAAATAGACAGGTTCAGAAGTTGTTAGATCGCCTAATTTATGATGATCAACAACATGAGTAACACGCATTTTTTTCAAATTTTTCATAGATTGTTGACCTAATATCAAAAAATAATGAACTAATAGATAAATGAAAATTCTTATATGTTTATTTTTTACTTTCATTATGATCGACTAATGCAACTTGTGTACCTTCGGGTATATTATCTGGTAACATTTCAGGTTCTTCAATATCGACACTTTTCAATACAAATTTAGTCTCATTATTGAGATCACCAAGACGATAAGCTTTAGCATTAACATTCATTTGACGAAGAAATTCAGCATAAACTAATGCTGCTGTAATTGCATCTGTATCTGGATTACAATGACCAATAACTATAATCTCTTGATTCTCGTCACTCATCTTTTTTAAACAATGAAAAATTTCGATTGAATATGAGATCTAAAAGAAGACCAAATATCTTAACTGTTTTTTTTTTTGGAAATCTAAACGAATATTGATTTCATGATCTTATATCAAACAATAGAATTCTACGAGAAGATCTTCATTCTATGCTATCATCAATTAAATGAGACTTTGCATATATGAGAAGAAAAGAAAACCATCGAAGAGAGATAGGTGATCGGCTACTGGATAGATGATAATGTCTAAGAAGTTTTTTAATATCACACTTTCTGCAATATTTCTACAAATGGCACTTCGAGTTGTCAGTGAAGAGTAAAGGATTAAGGATAGGTGGAGTTCACTTAGACACAAGTCTTATAATCTAATGGCTAATAAAAATATCTATCACTGTGGAAAAATCTAATTATTAATAATGATATTTATACTTCAGTTCTTTTATACATGTGTTTTATTTCTATAAAAAAAAACGATAGACTTATTTTTGTACCTATAACTATTACAATCCAACGGTTATGTCTTATTTTCAAACTGGATATATAATACCTACAAAAACAAGCATAATAACAAAAAATGAGAAAAATAGAAAAACGAAATCAAAATAATGAATCTTTATATAACGATATCTCTTAACGATGAACTGTAAAAAAAAACAACCAGAATATATCCATCACAAAAATGAAAGAAAATAAAGTCAAAAAAGAAAATGCAGCCAGTTTATTAGAAATGAGTGATTAACACAAACGTATCACTAAATTTCATAGCACAAAAAAAAAAAAATAAACTAGACTAAATATCTGATCTTAATTATATATATAAACATATAGATAATAGAGTTCCTTTTTAACGTTGAACAAGTTGTGTAAGAAGTGCATTGGTTGTATTAATAGCTGCAATAATTTGCTCGAGTAAACGATTTTGTCGACGTTGTTCATTAATTAATGTTATTAAATTATCATTGATAGAAATATCATTCTTTTGTTGAGTAATAGGTTCTTGTTTCGTCATCGTATTTAAAGTACTAGACAGTGGCATTTTAGCAGCATCAACTGTAGTAGTAGAATTTGTTATTGTTGATGATGGCAACATTTTACTATTGTTTAATATTGCAGGCTGTCCTGGTATATCAACAATCGGTTGAACAGGCAATGGGATTGGTTGAGAATCTAAATTAAACATTGTATTTTTAAATTGTCTCAATAGAGAACTTCTATAGTAGATTAAAAAAAAAGAGACTTATCAGCATTTTTGAGTAGCTACAAATATAGGAATGAATAAATGGTTCAACTAATTAAATGAAAGAAAATATATTTGCATGATAAATTGCTATATGTTCCGGATTATAAATCATAAACTTTTTTTTTTACTATGGAATAGATGAAGACCTTTGCATAGGTGGCGGAGTGTACACTCCACATTTTTTTTGTAAGAATACTTTCTGATCTGTTTTACTAGAAAAAAAAAAGTTTACTGGCGGAACAAAAATGTTAATAAGAAAAAAGGTATTTGCATTGTGAGTTTGTTCATTGTTGAAAATGTTTGATAGGCACGTAATCTTAGTCGCCAAAGACGTAGGAAAATTGTAACCGAGTCTAGTTAATCTGCCCCAGATTTTTCTTACAGTTCTTCTTCATTAAGTCTATTTGACTAAGAAAATATTATTATGAGTCAGCGAAAAATATTAATGTTTGAACAGGAATTCTAATGCACTACTCAAAATATATTAATATGATGGAAGGAGAAAAAAAAGTATTTGCACCTACCCAAGTCCTGTGGCTTGCAAGAATCTGTCAGATTCAAAATTTTCGAACTCGGACCCAGTCGAACTGTATTTTGATATTCTCAATGAAATTTTTCTATTCGGATTTGAATAATCTCATAGACCTCTCGCTCTATTGTTTTATATGAAAAACTTTGTTTTAATACATTCCCCTATTGAAAAAAGTATGTATGTTCTCTCAACTAAGAGCTTTCTAAAAAGACGTATTCAGTGCGTATACTTTAGCACAGCATCCAACTCTACAAAATTTTCATAGAATGTTTTTCCTTTGTCTGACACGTTTACTCACTTATGAAGGAACGCAACGGACTGTTAAATCGCTTTTAAAATTTTAGTGATGTTAATTTATAGAACTCGTTGAGTTATATGGTTCGTTTAATAGTAAATTTCTTGTAGTCAAAGCTTACACTAGCCTGTACATCTGTGTGTACCAGGTCAAAGGTTGAATAAAACTATAAGGCCGTAGGGCTTCTGTGTACATAATATCGAATGTTTGTGTGTCTGTTATCGAGTGAAAGGTTAAACGTTTGAAATCGTACGTTAAAAAAAAACAAGCTGCCGTGTAGTATGCACGAGTTCTCGCTATAGACTCATTCGACCTTTGACCTGGCACAGACAGATGTATAGGCTAGTGCAAACTTTGATTACCAGAAATTCACTCTTAAACGAGCCATTTGCACAAATGATTATTACATTAGTTAATAACTCAACGAACTCTATAAATTAGTATCACTAAAATTTTAAAAGCGATTTAACAGTCTGTTGCCTTCCCTCGTTAGTATAAAGATTTGTAAATACTTCTAGACTGAGATACAGGTTTTCCGTATTCATTTATGATAGAAACACTTTAGAAAAATTCCAAGAAAAGTTTAGGATAAGAGACGCGTCTCAGATATTTTTCATCAATCTAGTTTTTTTGTTTGAGTACTGAAAACAAATATTTCTACGAAAAGGAAGACTAAGTTTTTAATAGAAAATGTGTGATGTTTTTATTCACACGATCGAATCACTCACATTCATTTGATGTTCGTGAAACATTTTCCATTGTTGTTACTGGTATTGATGTTGATACATTTGTAAAAATTTGTTGAACGGGTTCCATAGGTATTTTCGGCACCTTGAATAGAGAACATTTTAATTCATATTTAAATTTCTAATTAGACAAACCTCATTAATTTGTAATTGTTGTTTCTTTCGTAATTCTAATATATGTTCTACAAGTGATTTTTCATTAGTAATTAAATCAACATAATAAATATCTTGATGTTTTTGAATAATTTTCATTTCAAGACGATCAGTTTCAAAATCTCGTAAAAGTATATAACGTTCATCATCTGTTAATTTAATATTAGCTAATTTAATTTGTATACTTTGCCATGGAATATTTTTTAAATTATCTGGACATTCACTAAGACGATCAATTGAAACAATTTCTTCATTACCAAAATCAACAAAATATACACGATAACCATCTTCTATAAAAAAAACAAAAACAAATAAGAAACATTTTTTGTTTTGTTTTTAAAATCAAATGATTAAAAATATAAAAAATACCAGTAACATTTTGAATCCATCCTCGATACCAAAGATCATCAGCATCATATTGTGCACAGACAAGCATATTTGGTTTTGGTTCTGTAGTTAATGGTTGTTTATTAGCATGCCAATCTTTTAATACATTCATTATTATTGGAAGACAATCACGCATAAGTAAAACATGAAAACATTCAGGTTCTATATCAACAGTTGTTAATTGAACATAATGAATTTCTGATAGATTTATATCAGGTTTATTAGAATTAAAATCCATTATTTGATTTTGTTTTTTTGTATTTGATGATAGAAGAATAGTACGTATTTCATTATTTAAATTTCTTTCACCTAAATTTAATCGTACATATGGAATATTATTTTCAATACGTAATACAGTCATTTCAAGTTTAAGATCAAGAACTAAAACAAACAAACAATTAATATTATTAATCTATAATTGAATTAAAACTTACCAAGTATACCAAGTATAGCATTTGTTTGTTCATCTGAAAGTTTTTCATTAGATGAAACACCATCTAAAATACATTTAACACATAAAACTGGATCTTTGTAATATCTAAATGAAAAACAAATTAATTTATTATTGAAACAAAAAATTTGTAGTGATTTTCGATTTTTTTCTTTCTATGTTATCAAGCATTTAATTCAAATCGAAATAACGCTTTCAATAGGCAAATCTTATCTTCGATTATATAGAAGCAACTATAAGGTTTTCACTCCAGCATGGGATACAAAGGAGGGGGGGGGATCTCATTCCAAGCCATTCGAATGGACTGGAATATCTGAGTAGTTTCCCCTCCCTTGCGGTTAACATTTGACCTGGTAGCAGACAAACACTGGACATATCCGTTTGGCTCGGAATGTCCGAATTTCTCTGTAGTTTTCGAAGATTTTCTCTCTTAACTCTTCTCCTCTCCTAAGCAAAACCTATGATTGAGTTTAATTTCAAATATACGATCATAATAATCGTTTTTTTTTACTTACTCATTTGGTAATGGCCGAATCTCAAGAATTGAATCACACCATCCAGTATTTCCCCTATATTAAAATATCAATATAAGAAAACATAAGAAATTTTATTGTTTTACCAATCAATATATTGAACACGTACACGATTTTCACCAACTTCTAAAATACGAGCTCGATACCAATCACCATTAAAAAGTGCAGCACAAATTTGTCCAATAGTTAATCTAGTTTAAAAACAAAAAAAAAATAAAATAAAATTTACATTGTTTATTGAAAATTTTTTACTTTGCTTTGTAAGAATTTGCTTGTACTTTTGTAAGTTGTTCATGTTTATTCATTTGTGTAATAAGTAATGTAGCATTAACATAATCATCTAATGTTGCTGCAAATATTATATTAGGTACTTCAAGATTTGATAAATAGATATTATAAGTTTTATTTATTATAAATTCTTCATGTTCTTCAATATTCATTTGTTGATTAACAATTGATATATCTAATAAAGAAAATTTAATTTTCTTTTTTTTTAATTAAATTTAAATGTTATATCACCGTTTTGAAATGGACTTTTACCATTTAATGTTCTTTGTTGTTGTTGTTGTTGTTCAATATTACCATTCCATAATGGTTTATTCACATTTGAGACTGTATCTAGTTCATGAGTACTCGAATGTGCACTATTTATTGATATTGATTTCGATTGAGTTGTACTCGATGGTCGTTCAATAACTGGTCGAACACTACTAAATCGAGATTGAGTACTAGGTGATGATGTATTAGTGTTCTCATCTGGATTGATATTTGTTGTTGATGTTGTACGACTAATTAATTCAAAACGATGAAATAAAAAATTAAAGTTTACATAATAAAATAGAATTCAAGATTATCTTTGACATTTCAAAGAAATAATTAATTCAATTTTAAACAAGTATTTTTTTTTACACAGTCTTCTAATCATATTAAAACTATTTAATGAGACAAAATATTTTGAAAAGTGTACAATCAAATTCGGAATAACTAACGAGAGAACTGTACATTGCCTACTGATAAAGAGTTATATCTATTTTAATGAAATTTTTATTGAGAATGAGAAATTTCAAGCTTTAGACATGTTTCTTATAGTTCTGAAAGTTTCAAAGAAATTCATAAGTTTTAGGATTTTTTTGTTTTACATACAATCCATTTTGTGATCGATTAAAATTATTATTACCGGACCGTGACTAAATTATAAAACTAATTAATAAATTATTTTATTAAAAATATTACTTTACCATTGATTGACTAACACGTAAAGTAAATCCTTGAATAACATAATTATTCATATGATCAACAGCTTCATTACAACTTTCTGCATTAGCATAATTAACAAAACTACAAAAATTGTTTTTTAAATAAATAATATCCAATATATTATTAATATAAACTAACCCACAGCCTCCTTCAAAATTTGAATTATATGGTAAAACTTTACTTGAAAGTATTTGTCCAAATGGTGAAAAAAGTTCTTCTAATTGATTCTATTAAAAACAAAAATTCATATGTATTTCTATTCAAAAAAATATCCTACTGGAGTAAAATCTGTTGGTAAATTTTTCACAACAATACTGTTAACACGTCTGAAAATAAATTTATAAAAGTATAAATTAATTTTAAAAACAAAAAAAACTTTTATTATTACCTGCTAAAATCATTCATCATTAATATCGAGACAAAAAAAAGCAGATCTTAAAATGATGGCGTATATAGTGAAAAAAATCCCTATGAAGGAAATAGAACGATTAATAAAGTGATTGGTTAACAACATTTAATACAATGAATCACATGGAAGAACAAAAAAAAAAGAAAAAAGACAACAATCAACACGTACATTCACTATTTATTTATTTCTTATTCGTTTAAACATTACATACACGCCAAATTACTAACGACAGCTGTAGTCTTTTTATACGAATAGATAATTAGTTAGCAGAGGCCGTGACAGAGGGAAAGGGTTGTGTACCTTTCCAATAATTGAAAATTATTTACTATCTCTATAAGATATTTTCTTATACACCTCTATCAATTTTGGGACACTCGTACGGCTTCTATTCGTTAGTATTATTATCTAGAAGATAAGCAAATACGAGAGATATTAACTGATTTTTATCATTTTTTTTGTTTCAGATCCAAACTCTTCTTTTTTTTTTATTGTATAAAATTAAATTGTTGATAATGTCATTTTTCAATCGATTATTTAAATTTCGAATTTTCGTATGTATAGTAAATATAGATTATTAAATTTTATTAAGAATAAATTTAATTCGTACAGAAATTTCGTGCAACTCTTAGTGAAGAACTCGACGATCTTCAGAGTGTAAACTTTTTAATATGATAATATCTTTTTCTATTGTTTTATTAATAATCTATACTTAAATAGGAATTAACTCGTTTACAACAGACTTTAATTCAAACACGTCTACGTCAACGACAATGGACAAAGTGGTTTGCTATTTATGCAATTCTTGCTTATGTGATTGTGAATATTTGTTATTATACATTTTTTCTTCCACAAGATTTTGTTACTCAAATTTATGCATTTTCAATTTCTATAACATTTGGAATTTTGTATATAGATGTTTTTTAAATGGAGATTCAATAAATAGTTTTGATTTGTTTTTTTGTTTGAAGGTTATACGGTATTCATTGGATAATGCGTTGGTATTTTCGAAAGGTTATTCAAATGAAAGGTAAAGAAAAATGTACAATATAAAAAAGAAAAAATTTATTTTGTTTTTTTTTTTAGAAGAAAAATTAGAATTATTCAAAGAACGAAAACAAGAATTAGTAAGAGTTTATAAACATATTTCTTATATTCATCATATTCTTTTTTATAGATTGAAGAAGTAAAGAATAAAGAAACATATGCAGTAGCTAAAAATCTTTTGGAAAAATATGGTGAAAAATTAACACCAGAAATTGGATCACCTGTAATAAATGGTAATAATAAAGACTTAATAAACATAGACTATCATTAAAATTTCGGATGTATCCAAACTTCATCAATATACATAACAGTCGTACTTCGGTACATACTCTAATATTGTTAGTCTGTATTCAATCATTTGTCTACCAGTGATAACATATTACTTATCCGCCCAACATGTGAGAGCGTATAAAAAAAAATTGACAAAAGTTTAGAAATTTTCAATATTCTAGGCTTAAACTGTTGAGAATGAAGTGTACCTTCGCTAACATCCAGCGAGTTAAAATTTCATCGATTACAGACAGTTATTTTTATATTAATAAAGTGGACCGCAAAAGTTTAAGATACTTTTTTTGAAGTTTTTCATCAAAGATGAGTAGCTAGGTCAAATTTTCAAAAGAAACTTTGTTAAGCGAGTTTGTCAGAATACTATGCCAGGAGGATTTCAAGTCCTAGAAGATTTTGACAGAAAGATTTTTCAGAATAAGCATCTCGAAGAGCAGAAAATTCTGGACAAAATGAAGAGTCGCCCAACTCTGTACGATATTCCATCACAAAGTTATAAACATTAGAAAAAACAAAAAAATGCGATTTTAATCGGAGTTTTAGAAAACACGTCTTTTCTAATGCTTATAACTTTGTGACGGAATATCGTAGAGAGCTGAGCGACCCTTCATTTTCTTCAAATTTTTCTGCTCTTTCAGATACTTATTTTGAAAAATCTTTCTGTCAAAATCCTCCTGGCACAGTTTTCTGGAAAACTCTCTTGACAAAGTTTTTTTCGAAAATTTGACACATATTGTATTCGACAGAGAATTTCAAGAGCTATCCAAATCACTATTTAGATTTGAGCTAGCTACTCATCTTCGATGAAAAACTTCAAAAATAAAGGTGTTTTAAACTTTTGCGGTCTACTTTAGATCAACGTCCACGCGCGTCAAGCAAACCAACAATATCCAGTGCTGAAAAACCATCTGTTTCTGGTATAAATTTTTTGTTTATCTCATATAAAAAATTTTACTTATTAATTAATGTTTATTTTTTAAGTTGTTTCACCTAATCCTAGTTCATTCGAAAATGGAAATCAATTAGTACAAACACCAGTACGTGAAGGATCAACTCGTTTAGCTGGTAGGTGGTCGTCGTATGAGAAGTTTTGATTGAAGATGTTTTTTTTTCTTTTATTTAGCTGGTGTTACACCTGGTAGATTACCGCGAGCAATTCAACCACCTCAGCGTACATTTTGGGGTGCAATTCTTGATACAATTGTAGGAGATGGTCCATCGAAACGGTAAGATATTTTTATTTTTGAGGTTTATTAAAAGATTCGATTGAAATTATCATTTAGTTATGGATTGATTTGTAAATCATGCAACAGTCATAATGGTTAGTTTTTGCAATTTCATAAAAAAAAAAAACCGTTTTTTTTTGTTTGTTTTTTATAGGCATGGCATTAGAAGAAGAATTCGAATATTTATGTAAATTGTTATTAAATAATTTAATATCAAAAATTTTCTTTTTTTGTTTTTGTTTAGCATTTCGTTGTGCATATTGTAATTATTTTAATGGTGCTCGTAAACATAAACCTGTTTTTAATCCTGATTTATTCAGTACTAATCAAACACAAAATGAAAATAATATTGAACGTATGGAAATATCTACAACAGATTCATCAGATTCTACAGATCCAATAAATGAATCACGTATAACACGTCGATCAATACGTGTTCCAATAACAAATAAAAATGAAATTCGTTCACGTTCAATATCACTTGAAAATAAACATCAAAATCATCCAACAATATCATCATCATCAGACGAAAATTTATCAGCGAAAAACTAAATAAAATAAACATTCCAACATATCGATATATTTTTTTTTTTTGTTGTTATTGATATGTACAATAGTAAATTTCTTTGTCTTATGGAAAAAAAAATAGAATGAGAAAAATAGTGTTAAGCTTTTTTGTTTCTTCTGTTGCAGATAGATTTCATTATTTCTTGTATCAAAAAAAAAATAAAACATAGCAAAGATTTTGAATGTAAAAAAAAAAAAGGGAAAAGATTGTTATAAATGAAATTATTCGTTTCTGTCAAGTGTCATCTGCAGCTGCTAGTGATAAACAAAATTCAACACAAGAAAAAATTAATAAAAAGTATGTCATTTTGTATTTTTTAGATGTTTTTCGTTTGTTAGAGAAAACATCATGTTAGCTCGTTTAACAAGAAATATATTCAGTACAGGACGTTTTCAAAATGTATTTAATATGCCGTTTAAATGGTACGCATTTAGATTGAATTAAAAGAAATTATGCAATTCATTCATAAATGAGAAAGGAAAAATATCCTTGCAATTGAGTTACCTTACGATCTGGAGTCCTGGCTAACGGAAAGATTCAATAGTTCCTCTACAGTCATGACAGATTGTAGATCTGAACAGAAGGCAGGTCTAACACCAAGCTTCCTATACACACTAAGTAATCACAAGAACAAATGTGTATGTCACAATGTAGTCATCATTAGTGGCTTGTCCAGGATCATTCCATGACTTGTGATAGTTAAGTTTGCACGCAGCAACTCGTCGTAGAGATTTGATAGTTTTCTTGTTTGAAAGAATCAAGTTTCCACTACAAAGCTGTATAAAAGTATTTCGCTCGAAACACTCATCGAAAGCGGAAAAATTTTAAGAATACGTTTGATTGAAATAATTCTTTACACGTTTCTGGAATTTAGAACAAAACCTTCATTCTTCCAGAGATAGAATCAATATCGATGTGTCTTATTAATTTTTTTGCTTTTAATATCTCATAGAGGATGTGTAATGAAACTTTGTTGACAGTGGACTATGTTAAATATCATTATCCACAGATGGGATAGTACGATAACTCGTTAGTCTAGTATTTTGTAGCATTAGAACAGAGCATTGTAAACAGGTAAAAATAATATTTTCAAGTTTATTAGATATTATGAGAAAAATTTTATTACGTGTTGTAGATAGAAAGCCAAATTTCTAATAAAACTGTTTCCTATGAAATCGAATATTTGGGTATCAGTCGAAAGCTCGCGTCCCATTGATCACCCTCACATATATCATGTCTAAAAGTTTTCTCAAGCTGAGTGCAAGAGAAGTTGATAAAATGCGATTCTCATTACTGATTTTGTTTGAAGTTGCAAGGCATTTTTCAATAGAGAGCTGCGAGCCCACGTTTTTGTGAATTCCGGTTCAAACTCGAGGTTTTTTGTCATGAATACATAGCACCCTTCATATACACGAACAAGTAAAGGATCAAGATTTCAGCTATCAAGTCTCTACGACGAGTTGGTGTCGTGCTGTACATCAATGCAGAATTTTTGCATAATTCGTTATAGAACTCATAGACAGGATCGATTTGTATTTTTTTTTCTGGGAACCGAATCGATTCCATCTATGATAAAGATTATTTGTAATAATACAGAAAAATGGAATATTTTCTAAGTATAAGATACATCAGATTTTGACATAGAAAAATCATAAATTCAAATAATTCTATGCATTTTAGTGAACTTAGACGGCAATTAAAAGTTGAACGAAATGCTGAAGAAAAAGTAAAAAAAGCAACTACTGTACAATCAACGAAAAAAGACGAAGCTTCTACTCATAGAGAAAATGATGATTCAGAAATTGATCCAAATGTAAGTATACTTCTTCTGTTTAATAAGCAAAAACATAATTTCTTATCATTTAGGAATATTATAAGATGCGATTACATCATATACAACAACTTAAAAAAGTTGGTGAATCAGTCTATCCACATAAATATCATGTTTCAATAACATCACGAGATTTTATTAATAAATATTCTCATTTAAAAAATGAAGAAATTAATAATGATATCGTATCTATTGCTGGTAAAGTCTAAAATTTAAAATAAAAACTAATATTTTTCTCATTTTTCTTAGGACGTGTCTATTCCAAACGTTCATTTGGAACAAAACTTTATTTCTATGATCTTCATAATGATTCAGTGAAAATTCAAATAATGGCAAATATTAAGTAAAATGATTTAAACTAAGATTTCTTATTTAAATTTCGTATATAGATTTTATCATAATGAAACAGAATTTACAACTGTAAATGATCGTATCCATCGTGGTGATATTATTGGTGCTAAAGGCAAACCAAGTAAATATATCTGATATGATTTACTGTTTTATGTCATATAAATTTTATTGATTTTTAGCACGAACAAAAAAGGGTGAATTAAGTCTTATACCAAGTGAATTAGTTATTCTAACACCAACACTTCATCAATTACCTAGTTTACATTTCGGTCTTAAAGACAAGGTATATAATATTGTCAACAACATTTTTTTCAAGACATTCTTAATTAAATTTCATTATAAGATTTGGTTTTTGTGAAACTCACATTATGTTTTTTTTCGAAGGAAAATATAATGAATATCGGTTTGAAGTCAAAGTTTTACAGCTTTTCCACTCAAAGAAATTGGGAGTGAGGAAAAGCCAATGGTCATCGGATACGTTTCCTTAGCAATAGGAAAAGATGCAGAACTAGATATGGGCAAGAACAAAATTGTAGAATAAATAAACATGCAGCATAGACGAAGTAAAACGATTGGTTACGTAACATTAATGTTTCTGAACTTATCGCATTGAAATCTGCTGTAGACATAATGAATATAAATAGAAGGTCACCTTTAGAAGAGCGATGAGGATTTCTATAGTAGAAGGTCATGGATTTTTATTCTTGAGGGTATTGATATAATGAGGCTAAAGAACACATATGATTTCCATATTTTAGCTGCTGCACTGACAAACTGTTATGTCTTATAACTTAAAACTATCGATATCATTTTAATGTTTTTCTTTTTTGTTAAGGAAACACGTTTTCGTCAACGATATCTTGATTTAATGATCAATGATTCTGTTCGAGAAAAATTTATTATTAAAGCAAAAATTACTAATTACATTCGACAATTTCTTAATTCACTTAATTTTCTTGAAGTAAAAATTCTTGTTTATTATCTGTACAAAGTCTCTTTTTTTTTTTGTTTTCTAAATTAGGTTGAAACACCTATGATGAATATAATTGCTGGTGGTGCATCTGCTAAACCATTTATAACATATCATAATGAACTTGATATGAAATTATTTATGCGTATTGCACCTGAACTTTATCTTAAAGTAAAAATGAAATATTTTTTTTTTGTGTTTGGTTTTTTTTGAATTGCTGAAAATTTTTACTAGATGTTAGTTGTCGGTGGTTTTGATCGTGTTTATGAAATTGGTCGTGTCTTTCGTAATGAAGGTATTGATATGGCACATAATCCTGAATTTACAATGTGTGAATTCTATATGGCATATGCTGATTATAATGATTTAATGAACATAACTGAAAAATTAATATCCGGTCTTGTTAAACATTTATTTGGAACATATAAAATAGCATATCATTTAAATGGACTTGATCAAGCACCAGTAGAAATTGATTTTACACCACCATTTAAACGTTTAAATTTAATGGAAGATCTTGAAAAAGCTATTGGTGAAAAATTTCCACCAACTTCAGAACTTTCGACATCGGCGACGAATAAATTCTTTGATAATCTCTGTAAGAAACATGATATTGAATGTAAAAATCCACGAACAACAGCTCGACTTATTGATAAAGTAATGAGAAAATAAAGAAGCTTGCCAGATTTGATGATCCATCTTGAACTAGGATACTATTTATATGGTTTTGTAGAGCAATTCATAGCGCATTGAATTGTACATAAGAAATCAAATTTTCATATGCTGAAAGTTCATATAGTGGTTATAATCCTTGAGACATATACGTATGGTCTCTAATGTGTTGTGAGATAAACTTATGCAAATTTTATTTCTAAACTCAATTGGATACAGTTGCAGATGCTCTTTAACTTTCTAGAATTAATAGTTTTCATCATAATTAAAATTGGTCCCTTTTCTTAGTTTGAAGCTATTTCTTGACTACTTGATATTACAGTATGTTCGATTTTGTGATACAGAATAAGTGAATACCAATGTAAAACTTACACATTATCGAGCTTCATATGTTTCACAGATAAGATCTTTCGAAATAGCAAGAATTTATTATCAATTTGCAAGAGTATTCCCTATATGAAGGAACCGGTATATTGATCAGATTCTAACAACAGACAAAAAGAGAGTATGGAACTATGAAAAAATTTATTTTTGAAATGAAGAAAAAGTTATTTATATCAGTTCATCAAGGATGTTGTGCTAATTATTGGTACATAAAAAATTTTTTAATATGATCGCTATTAAAATTCATCGATATACCGACTCCCTTCATATAGCAAAATAGATTATTCTAGGAGACACTCTTACAAGTTAACAATGAGTCCCTGCTATTTCGAAAGATCTTATCTGTAAATTATATATAAAGTTCGATAGTGTGTAATTTTTGAAAAAGTTTTACATTGGTACTCACTTGTTCGTTGCCACAGAGTCGAACATACTGGAATATCAAGTAGTCAAGAAATAGTCTGAAAAGGGACCAGTTTTAAGTATGATAAAAATTATTAATTATAGAAAATCGAAGAGCATCTTCAGCTGTAATCAATTGAGTTTAGAAGTAAAACTTGCATAAGTTTATCTTAGAACACCTTGGAGACCACATATATATGTATCAAGGATGGGTTTAGGATAGTTGCTCGCCGAACATTTGCTCGTAAAAATGCTTCGAAGTAAATATATGTATGATATATATGACAATATCGTTTAATGCTAATAACAGAAAAAAAATACGACAATCTACAAAGATGATAAACGTCTGATGTATTTTAACTGATCCTTGATGTCTGTATGTAGATCTTGAACTAATTTATGTAATCGTTAGTTTAAGGATTCGTTTTTTCGTTTTGATGGTTGACTACCAGACAGAGTATTAATGATATCCGAATATATATTATATTCTTCTTTGATTAATTTATTCAAAAATGTCCATAATGTGGGATGTTTACATTGAAATGCGCAGTTCAATTTTCGATGCTATACTTCCACATTGTTATTTGTTCGATGCATATAATTTTTACACGCCCTGCCATATTCTACAGATTAATGAGAAATGTTGCTGGTCGTCTTGAGCGGCCACGAAGACGATCGATACAGTCAATTTTGTTCTGAACTCTTTCATTTACGATTAAGCTATCATTTCATTCGAGAGTGACTATCCTAGCGAGCAACTGTCCGGATCCCCTTAAGGATTATAACTACTATATGAACTTTCAGCATATGAAAATTTGATTTCTTATATATCATTCGATACATTGCAAATTGTTCTACAGAACTACATACATGATATCCTAGTTCAAGATAAGTCATAAAGTTCTTTAAAATATTTATTTATAGTTGTCTGCTTATTTTCTTGAACCTCAATGTCTTAATCCAACATTTCTCTGCAATCATCCACAATTGATGACTCCTTTAGCTAAATAGTAAATTGTCAAAATTAATCTTTTTCTGTTTTCTTTCTCTCTAATTATTCGTTTTCTAGTCATCGTTCAATACCAGGTCTTACTGAACGATTTGAATTATTTATTTGTTATAAAGAAACATGCAATGCTTATACAGAATTAAATGATCCAATCGTACAACGAGAAATGTTTGAATTACAAGCTAAAGTAAAAGAAAAAAAAAATTTTAATTATACTTTCTATTTTTTTTTTGAATTATTTATAAATAAATTAAAAATAGGATAAAGATGCAGGAGATGAGGAAGCTCAATTAATTGATGAAAATTACTGTAAAGCACTTGAATATGGTCTTCCACCAACAGGTGGTTGGGGTTTAGGTGTTGATCGTCTTACGATGATTCTTACTGATAGTAATAGTATCAAAGTAATAAGACTTTAGAATTATTTAATAATAAATAATTGAATTGAATATTTTGTTTTCAGGAAGTTTTACTCTTTCCATTAGTTAAACCATATAAAGAAGATGAAGAAACTCAAAAATCAGAAGACGTAACAATGACAACAGCTGGAACTGCGATGAATTAATTCGTTTCTATATCTCATGTTATGTTTTAAGATAATTATTATTAAAAAAAAACACAAAAGAAATATTTAAAGATGTTTTCTAATCTTTCATTTCTATCAAAGTATCATTTGCTTTCATATTAATATTACTAAAATTTTTGAAAAAAATAGTTTTCACTAGTCAAGAGAAATTTGATCGTATAATAAGTAAAAATTATTTCAAAATTCAACAACTAAGTAGTTCAATTGAAAAAAATACAATAATTAATTCATATTATCGTGAATTTTTATTTAATTGTTTAATATGTTTTTTATTACACGCTCTGTAATTAATTTAATAAGACTTACGAGAGAACCTCTTCAGTTGCTTCCTTCTGATTGCAATGAATTTTTGCCTAGGGATCAGGTCTCGAAATTGAGTCCGAAAGAAACTTCGTTTATAAAGATTTTTTTCTCAATAGACAGTTATTCTATATTTTTCGGTTCTTATAAATAATAATAAAAACTTCCTACGAGACATTGAGATTTAGCTAAGCTATCGAATTTTTTTTCTAGAACCTCCAGGTTTTCGGAAAACTCGTATTGTTGAATTTTGACAAGAAATTTTGCGTATTTAGAGAAGTCAACTAGAGTGACTTCCGTAGAAGAGCAAAATTTGAAAATACGAGTTTTGCGAAAACCCGAGGCTCCTAGAAAAAAATTCGGTAGCTAAATCAAATCGCAATACCTTTTAGAGAGTTTTTATTAGAACATTACGTAGTATCTATAGGCAAAAAATCATTGAAATCGAGAAGAGAGCAGCCGAAGAGGTTTCCTAATTAGTATGTAAGGATGTGGTTATGGCTGTCGATGTTAGCCTTTCTGACAGCAGCATCCGGATTAATAATCTACTGAACAAGTATAATAGTTATCGAACACAAAATTTTACACTGTTAGTTTAATTTGTTCTTTTTTACAGTCGTGTTAAACTCTGTGACGTCCATTATATTCGCACTTCAGATCAACAAAGTCATATCAATTAAACAACGAAACAATATGATTCTTAGTTTGCATAATAAAACTTGAATTTCTTGTACTATTTTCAAATTTCTAAATGAATATTTGTTTACATATGTTGAATACAATTTATCTGTTGGTTTCAATCCAATTTTATATTACCAAAAGACTTCTAAGGTATACTTATGTGATTCGAATGGAAATAAAATCGTTGGGTATAATGCGCACTATATCAACGAAGGTTTGATACGTATCGTCTGACCGCTATTGTTTTACCTGGATTTTTTCGAGTTACAAACTCTTACATGGCTAACACAATCTTCGGAGGGGTGCCGCGCCCTCTGACCTCACGCTAGATAAAACACTGATATGTCGATAGTTGTTCTCTGATCAGCAATCTCCTGCCGATATACTGTGGTAGTATAAATAAATGTGCGACATGTATATATAAAACATATATTTATTGATGTCTTAAAATCATTTTAACATTACATATAATTTCAGATTTTATGTTTAAGTTTTGTTCACGTTTTTCCTCTACTTGTCGTCGTTCTTGTTTGTCTAATATTCATTCATATCAAATGAATTCTAAATTAAATATGTTTATATTTGATTTTGATGAAACATTATCAGTTCGTTCATCAGCTATTCATATTGAAGAACTTGCTTATGATAAACAAAAATTAAATCTTGATGATATTAATAATCGTTATGAAAAATTACATCATTGTTGGAATATACGTATGAATGAAGTACATGAATGTCTTGCTCAACAAGGTATTCAAACAGAACAACTCATAGAAACATTTCGTACAATTGAATTAAGTCCCGGTGTAAATGAACTTTTTCATAATATATTCATAAATAATGGTCGAATTGTAGTAATGAGTAATGCTTGTGATCTTGTGATAAAAGAATGTCTTCATGCTCAAAATTTATTACAATATGTCTATAAAATTGAAAGTAATCCTGTACGTCAAATTTATCCAATTATAATAATTGATGAATATGAAAAACCTTTACAAACAATATGTAAAATATGTGAACCAAATTTATGTAAAGGTTCAATTATTGATAAATATCGAGATAAAAATAAATATGATCAAATAATTTTTATTGGTGATGGTGATAATGATGTTTGTGCAGCATTACATTTAAATAAAAATGATATTGCTTTTGCTAAATATGATGAAAAAGATAATACAAAAATTTATCCAATGTATAATATATTAAAAAATCAATATATTCATCAATTAAAAGCTGAATTATTTATTTGGAATACAATGAAAGATATTCAAGAAATATTAAAAATAAAAAAAATTCTTTAATATTTTATTATTCTAGATGATATTAATATTTAATCAACGTTTAATATCAAATAGTTTATCATCATCATCAACGATTACTTATCGACAATTTTGGAATTCATTAAATATTGTCTGGAACAAGTAAGGTATGTTTAATTTAAGAGTATGATTAGAAGAAATAAAAGAAAAATGAATAGAACATTTCTTTTTTCTCTACTTATTTTCTCTTGAACTATTTCAATGGTTAATATTCAATTTCAGCCGGACTCAATAACTCAAGCAGCGTGCAATCGGATCCAACAAAAAATAAAACTTTGTACCCGATCGGATCCGGATTCAAGCCTGGAAAGATGCGCAGCTTCCTAATAGATGCTCAATTTCATTTGCTCACCATTTTCATGCATCTTTTTTTTCTGAATATTTTGCAAAGATGATAGATTTTAAAATAATTTTAACTTATAGCGTATCATGCAAAAAGGCGTCCACAGTTCTCCTCTTTCGATTGTTGAAAATCGCAGGTTGCTAGCTGTTAAAATAGTTTACAACAAAGAATTAAAAAGTGAATATATGACTATTAAACGTTTAAGAGTAAGGTATTGGAAAAAAGTTTAACAACAACATAGTTTCGTTTCTTTTTGTGATACCTTTAACTTTTTAAGGAAAGGTCGAAGAAAATGCGACGATTCCTCATATTGTTCTCTTTAAAATCGTATTATTAAAAAATTATCGTCTGATATCTAAAAACTACCGTATTCAGTTTTTTAAAAACTTTCCCATCATAGTTTATCTATGAAATCTTGCTCTAGAATGCATTAGATGTAAAACTTCATTGGCTATTAAAAAATTGTATCTCTTTGGAGAATGAGCGTTTCATTACAACAAATGATTATACTAGAAAATTTGTCATCACTGTTATAAAGATGGGTCACGATACGCTGAAAACCATAGAATATTTGCCTATCATCTTTAGTTCCAGTTGGAACAACTTTTTTTTTCTCGTGGTTGCAGCCTCAGTCTGATTCCGCACATTTAAAGGTACGTAGAACTGAATAACTTTAGATATCTGAACTCAATCGATCCGACAGAAAAGTTACAATATTGTTAATAATGATCGACTTATGTATGTGTTCATCTATCTGATAGATTTTCTTTAGATACGATCGAAAACGTGCACAAGAAATAGGACCTGATCGTGCTTGTGCTGAATGGTTATTACGATGTGGTGGTTCAGTACGTTTTAAAAATTGGGGTACATTTATATCAAATAATAATGCACTACCAACTGGTGCTCCTGGTCAATTTAAAATAGAAGAAATTCGAGCTATAAAAGCATGTATTACATCTGAAGGTTTTGCATATTTAGGTTATTGAATTATTTCATTTATTATTTCAAAATAACACTTTTGATATTTCTTTGTTTTTTTTTGAATTTCAGACGGACTTACTGATTTAAAGAAAATTCATTTAGAAAAATGTGATCAAATTAATGATAGTATGTCTAATTATTGAATTGAATTTTTATATTTAATTTAATTTAGGTTCTATTGCTCGATGTAATAAAATAAAAGATACATTAGAATCTATAACACTTATTGATTTAATTCAAATAAGTGAAAATGGTCTTGCTTATTTAGCTGGATTGACGTATGTCAATTATTTAATTATCACATATTATTAAAAGTTTATACTTTTTCTTTTTTAGAAATTTAAAACATATTATTTTAACTCATTTGCCAAGTGTAAAACATCGTGAGGCAGTACTCAAATTATTGAAAAATGAATTACCTCGATGTACTATTAATTATGATGATAAACATCCTTCATCTAAGGAATTGAAAGAAAAATGAATATGTTTTTTCTTTTTTCAAATAAATTTCATAATTAAAAATAATGTTTCAGTTATTGATTGTTTAATATATTCATTTAATACAAATATTAATATCAAGTAGAGAACAACGAATTCTATGTATATAGAAAATTAAAGTTTTTAAATATTAATTTATAATGATAGAGTACAAGTTGATGATATATTCTACAAAATAAAACAAAAAAAAAGTCGAAATATTTTTATTAAACTTCTCATACTCAACTAATAAATTAGCAAACATATCAGTTCTCTGTTTCTATTGGTTGGGAAATGATTCGGAGGTTCTCGTTAATAGTCAATGGTACAGAGTAAACCAATCAATTACATAAGGAAACCATATCTGTTTTTTCTTTAGACCGTTGAGTCAACTTTCTATATTTTTATAATAATTTTTATAAATATTTTGCATTTGTTATTTATTTTAAAGATTATTATTCAATGGCATCAACAGAAAGAATTTCTACCGATAATAATAATAATAATACGACTTCATCATCATCATCATCATCATCTGATCATAATGATGAAAAGAAAACATCATCAAATCATGATAAAGAATCAGGTTTTGAGTGCAATGTAAGTTCTTATTGTTTTTATTTTTGTTTACATTAATAATTAAACTAAAATAAAAAAAAAATCTAACATATAGATTTGTCTAGAAACAGCTCATAATGCTGTTTTATCTCTTTGTGGTCATTTATTTTGTTGGCCATGTATTCATCAATGGTTAGAAACTCGTGCACATAATCCAACATGTCCAGTATGTAAAAGTAGTATTTCACGTGAAAAATTAATTCCAATCTATGGACGAAATGCTCCACAAACTGATCCACGGTTTTTTAAATATAGTTTTTGTTAATATTCGACAAAAAGATATATATTAAATAATTTATTTTAGAGATACTATACCACCACGACCAGCTGGTACAAGACAAGAAGCTCGTCAAAATAGAGTAAATTAGATTAAAATTTTTGTTTTTTTTAAATTATTTTTTTTTTCTAT
>CAJNOL010003244.1:0-25062 GCA_905250125.1 Rotaria sordida | reverse complement strand
GATGTAATAGAAATGCGAAAGAATAAGAGAAAATACAAGTAATTTTCTCCTAGAACGTGACGACAGTAAATATTTCTTCTCCATGGTACATATCTTCTTTAAATTTTCTTACTTTAAGTTGTCTGTAGAGAAGAGCAAGCAATATAAGTGTTTCATCTATATCTTCTTTCATTCTCTTATCATGTCTGAATGTATATATGTCCTCTTTTCTAGTATGTTCCGATACATTCATTTTCTTTTTCTTTCTTTCTGAGTGACTCATGTGTGTTCTCTCTCGTGTCCTCTACTGAGTTCTTTTTGTTACCGCTCTTTAAAATAATAAAACTTTGTATATACATCATAAAGCAATACTTCTTTCTTACTAATAACTGGTTAATAGTCGACTACTTTCAACAAGTGAACAAATAACAAGTACGTTTCTATTTTACCATCGTTCACGTGTTTCGATAATAGAAATGAGTAATCCTCACAACATCTTAAAAGTAATATTAAACCTGATATTAGATGAATTGTACTGTAATTTACCATATTCAATTAGTTCTAGCAAACGACAGATTGTATTTAATCACCATAAATGTTTTGATTGTTTTTTTGACAGTACATCTCATATATTTGAAATGAAAACCACATTAGATCATGATGATGTATTAGATGATCAAGACTTACAAGGACCTTTATCATTAGCACCTACATACCACCATCTTGATAGATTTGAGTGTGTAAGCTGTGGGTGTCGCGTGGAAATGAAAGGGTGAATGTTTCTCTTCTCTAAACTCATCCATCTACACCTGCATCCTACCTTTTCAAACTATGATAAAATATGTCTGGCTTGCACATTGTTTTTTTGAAAATTGATTCGGATCTATTTAACAATGTTAAAAATATCTGTTTCACATTTCACACAGATGTGTGCCATGGAAAAAATTGTATTGATGAATTGATGATTCCTTGTATCTAGTGCAACAAGATCTGTAACTCACTCAATTTTTTGAATTATCATTAGGCTGATCACTCATGTTCTTGATCTTTGATTTCATTCTCATTTTCTGTATCATTTTTATTTTCTTATCAAATGAAAAAGTTAGCTAAAAATCTTCTATGATTATACAATAAGTCGCGATGCACAAGATGAGTTTGTAAACAGTCAGTTTGTAAACATGTTTCTTTATTGAGATATGGACAGTGCGACGGATCCTTTTGGAGTTTTTCTCTACTTTATGACTTCTATTAATGACCAAACTATGAGCTCAAACGGAGGGTATCTAGGAAGGTAGTATTCACATTACTGTTCCCAGGGAGTGCTTAGTAGTGCATGCAGATAAATAATAAGTGTTTTGTATTTAATTAGAGGACTGAGCAAGGAAGTAACCGTTACCGATTAGTTACCTTATTAGATAACGGGAAATTCATCAGTTTGAGTTTTACTTCAAAGAAAGCCTATTTTATGAAAATAACAATTTCTTCTAAACTTTTATCAGAGGTCTTCGGAGTCGAACAATCCAATAGAGGGGAGCACATAAGAAGAGGAATCAATTACCTCGGGATTTTCAAAATAAGTATATATTTCGATGCAGAATGAGATGATGAATCGTTTGAAGCTACATTCAAACCATGTAGAAAGCGATGTAATGGGTTCTAATGCAGATTACTGCACCATTTTTTTTACTCCATTCATACGGCTATGTACTAATAATAAGTTTATAATAATATTTGTTCGCCTGCCTATATATCGTCTCATTTGAAATAGCAGCAAATTCTGCACGAATTCTTATATGAACCATTCAGATTAAGTAAACATAAGCTGAACTTATGATGAACTAATAGTGTTTCTATCGATATTTTAGGTATGTCATAAAGGTTCAGATTTCTCGATTGCTTTCGAAGTGGCTTCACGATTGACTTTCTTCTTAAGGATTTGACGCAATTTTTGATGGGCTACACACTGGTGTAGCTTCCTCAAGTTGTTTTATTGGTCAAAATTTTCCGAGAACAAATACTGCCGAAAATAATGGTTATTTGTGCTTCAGGGTTCATTACCATTTACAAAGTGCTTCTAAAATTCTTTTACGATAGACGTTTGTCTTAAGGAGTTGATAAGTTTTTGACAAGCTACCTGCTGGTATAATTTCCTTGTGAATATCAGAAATACATAGATGACAAACCTTTACTAATTA
The DNA here is from genome assembly GCA_905250125.1 of Rotaria sordida. Classification (NCBI taxonomy): domain Eukaryota; kingdom Metazoa; phylum Rotifera; class Eurotatoria; order Philodinida; family Philodinidae; genus Rotaria; species Rotaria sordida. The sequence continues at coordinate 22,888 of CAJNOL010003244.1, read as the reverse complement.
ACTTAGATCAATTCCAAAGAACTATATAACTGGCTTTTGTTTTGATAATATAAATACTATATCTCGTTCTGAAATCGTAGCACATATGAGTGCAATTTTAGGCACTATTAGGCTTCGAAAAATTTTGGTCAATAAAATAACTAGAAGAGATCTACATCAGTGTGTAGCCCGTCAAAAACTGCATCAAATCCTTAAGAGAAAAAGTCCACTGCAAACCACTTTCGAAAGCAATTGAGAAGTCTGAACCTTCATGACATACCTAAAATATCGATAGAAATACTATTAGTTCACTACAAATTCAGCTTATGTCTACTATTTCTGGATGGTTCACATAAAGATTTCTGCAGAATTTACTGCTCTTTCAAGCGAGACTATTTATACATCGGCAAATGAATGTTGTGACAAACTTACTCGTAGTATACATCCATCTAGATGCAGTAAAAATATGGTATAGTACTCTATGTCGGAAGTCATCAAATCGTTTCTCCGATAGTTTGAATGTGGTATCAAACGACTTACTGTCTCATTATGCATCAAAATATATGTTTCTTGTGAAAGTCTCAAGATAGACTGATTCATTTTTCTTATTTGTCGCTGTCTCTTATTGATGGCTTTTCGAAATGTGTGCTCTTGAGATTTGCACTCTGGAAATACTGTTTCTCGAAAATAACCATACTACAAATTTTGAGAAACAGTAAACGGATTTGAATTCCTCGACTTCAAGATCATTTGATCAAACTTCAAACACATGGTTATTTTCGTAAGATAGGCTTTCTCGGAGTGGAAAATTAAACCGACACATTTTTCGTTACTCAATGAGATAACTTGTTCGTAACAGTAATTCGTTTCCTCAGCCCTCTAATCAAATACAAAACACTTATTACTTACTGGCAAGTACTACTTATCACTTATTGGTACGAGGTGTTAAGAAAAGTAGAAACTATCATATAGCTATAGAGGCCATATTATAGCAATGTAGTAGGATCAGATAAACGGGAGTCACAGGTCACGATATACAACATCAGAAATAAATCATCACTCAATTCATCAGGTGACAACTGTTAATAAATCTTCATTCTCATATCCATTGAATAATCTTGAATATTCGTGGGAAAAGTTGCCATATTCTGATTGTTGCTATTCATCAACAATGCATGATATTCATGACGCAATGGCAGGAATGTTGCAACGCACAGATATTGGCATTCGTTTGATTTTGAAACGATTCGAGACTTTCATCATCATATTATAATCGTAGCTAATGACATGTTGTCGAAGAACAAGTCGAATAGAAACGAATGAGGTTATAAACTTGTAGTTAGGAACAATCGACGGTTCCTTTTTCCATCATATTAACCGCTGTGTCCGTTCTTCCTCAGTCATTGTGCGTTTTGCGAACACATACTGAAGAAAATGGACGAGAGATCTGATTACAATAATCGAACAATTCTCAATAGAGCATCATCAAAATTATGGAAATCTGATACAATCCGCTAGGAAGAGTTGAATTATAGTAGCTGATCAGTCTTTATTTCTTTATTTCTATATTACTTAGTCCCAAAATGTGAACTTAATTTTAACCCAACGGCTCACAATCCAATTGACTATAAAAGTGGCCCACGCTCAGTTGCCATCGGAGACTTCAACAACGATACTTGGGTAGATATTGTTGTTGTCAACTATGCTGCTGAAAATGTAGCAATCTATTTTGGATATGGCGACGGTACTGTGGCAAGCCCAGTCATATATTCCACCGGCACTGGCTCTGGTTCGCGCATGGTCGCTGTTGGGGATTTCGACAACGATCATCGACTGGATATCGCTATCGCAAATTTTGGCACCAGCAGCGTCAGTGTATTTCTTAAGTTTCAAGATGGTTCTTTTGCAAGCCAAATAGTGCTTTCAGTTACATCATCTCGTCCTGTGTGGATCCATGTAGTAGATCTCAACAATGACGCAGTACTAGATATTGTCACTGCTAACTACGGCACTCACAGTATAAGCGTATTTTATGGATATGGAAACGGAAACTTTTCAAGCCCGAGCACGTACTCTACTGGCTATGATTCTTTTCCATTTGCAGTTGTCAGTGGTGATTTCAACAATGACAATCAGATAGACCTTGCTATCGCCAATTATGGCACAAACAACATTGGTATAATGCTTGGAAATAGTAATGATACTTTTGCAAATCAAATCACGTTTTCAACTGGTCCGAATTCCCATCCATACTCGATTGCCGTTGGTCATTTCAACGACGACATCATGCTAGATATCGCTGTCACTAGTCGTGGAAATGACAGTGTAGATATACTTCTGGGTAACGGCAACGGAGCTTTTATAAGACAAATGACATATTCACTCGACGCTGCTTCTCCATATTCTATCGGCATTGGTGACTTCAACAATGACAATCGAATGGATTTAGTCGTCACCAATAATGGCACTTACAATATAGCCCTATTTGTCGGGCATGGTAACGGTACTTTTGCAAGCCCAAAAATGTATTCAACTGGATCTTTTTCAGCAATCTCCATTGCCGTAGGTGATTTAAACAAAGATAATCGTTCAGACATTGTTGTCATCAACAATGACACGAGTACCATAGGTATCATGCTTGGTTATGATGAATTTTTTCCAATTCAAACGACATATTCAACTGGCACTCATCCATATTCTTTAGCTGTCAGTGATTTTAATAACGACACCCATCTGGATATCGTCGTCGCTCATTTTAGTGCTCAAACTATAGGTATTCTTCTCGGATATGGCAATGGCTCTTTTGCAAATCAAATGTCATATTCAACTGGCTCTTTTCCATACTCTGTAGCTGTTGGTGATTTTAATAACGACGCTCGGCTGGATATCGTCGTTGCTAATTCTGGTGATAACACTGTAAGTGTTCTTCTCGGATATGGGAATGGCTCTTTTGCAAATCAAACAACATATTCAACTGGCTCTCAACCATACTCTGTAGCTATTGGTGATTTTAATAACGACAACCGACTCGATATCGTCGTTGCTAATTTCAAGGATCACACTGTAAGTGTCCTTCTTGGATATGGTAATGGCTCTTTTGCCAATCAAACGAAATATTCAACTGGCGCTAACCCATACTCTGTAGCTGTGGGTGATTTTAACAACGATACCCAACTAGATATCATCATCGCTAATTCTGGTAATAACACTGTAAGTGTCCTTCTCGGATATGGGAATGGCTCTTTTGCAAATCAAATGACATATTCAACTGACTCTGATCCACAGGCGGTAATTGTTAATGATTTTAATAACGACACTCGACTGGACATCGTCGTTGCTAATTATTATGGCAACACTATTAGTGTTCTTCTCGGATATGGTAATGGCTCTTTTGCAAATCAAATGACCTATTCAACTGGTTCTAACCCACTTTCTGTAGCTGTTGGTGATTTTAACAACGACACCCAACTAGATATCATTACCACTAATACTGGTAATAACACTGTAAGTGTCCTTCTTGGATACGGCAATGGCTCTTTTGCAAATCAAACGACATATTCAACTGGTTCTGGACCAACTTCTATAGCTGTTGGTGATTTTAACAACGATACCAGACTAGATATTGTCGTCACCAATATTTATGACCACAATGTAGGTGTACTACTTCGGTATGATAGAGGAGCTCTGAAAGATAAAACCACATTTGCAGCTAGCAGTGGTTCTCGTTTGCAAAGCTTTGCCATTTTTGATTTCAATAACGATAGCCTACTGGATATCGCTATTGCCAATTATGGTACTAATAATATAGGTGTCCTTCTTGGATATGAGAATGGCACTTTTGGAAAACAGATGAAGTTTTCAACGGGCTTAAATTCTTATCCTTACTCGATCGCTATCCATGATTTCAATAAAGATGGTCAAGCGGATATAGCAGTGGCCAATTATGGTACTAAAAATCTTGTTACGTTTTTGGGAAGTGGGAACGGAACGTTTGAAAATCAAGCAAGTTACGGCGTAGTTTTCGAGTTCGCTCCATTGGTGGTAGGTGCCAGTGACTTTAACAAAGATGGGCGTTCAGAAATTGTTGTTGTATATGATAGCATCGATTATGTTGATGTCCTTGTCACATATAACACCGGATCTTTTGCTCATCAAATGAAATATTCAACAGGCTCTACACCATATTCTGTAGCTATTGGTGATTTTAATAACGACACTCGGCTCGATATCGTCGTCTCTAATTATGATGACAACACTGTTAGTGTACTTATCGGATATGGCAACGGCTCATTTGCAAATCAAAGGACATATTCAACTGGCTCTCAGCCAAGATTTGTAGCTGTAGGTGATTTTAATAACGACACCCGACTGGATATTGTCACTGTTAATTATAATGATAACACTGTAAGTGTCCTTCTTGGATATGGCAATGGCTCTTTTTCAAATCAAACGACATATTCAACTGGTGCTTTGCCAAGATCTGTAACTGTTGGTGATTTCAATAATGACAACCAACTAGATATCGTCGTCTCTAACCAAGGTGACAACACTGTCAGTGTCCTTCTCGGACATGGGAATGGTTCTTTTGTAAATCGAACGACATATTCAACTGGCACTTACCCATTCTCTGTAACTGTGGGTGATTTCAATAACGACAACCGACTAGATGTCGTCGTCTCTAATAATGCTGACAACACTGTTAGTATCCTTCTTGGATATGGCAATGGCTCTTTTGCAAATCAAATGACATATTCAACTGGCTCTAAGCCAAGGTTTGCAGCTGTGGGCGATCTTAACAACGACACCCGACTGGATATCGTCGCTGTTAATTATAATGACAACACTGTAAGTGTTCTTCTCGGATATGGTAATGGCTCTTTTGCAAATCAAACGCCATATTCAACTGGTCTTGGCCCAAATTCTGTAGCTATCGGTGATTTTAATAACGACAACCGATTAGATATCGTCGTTGCTAATTGGAAGGACAACACTATAAGTGTACTTCTCGGATATGGTAATGGCTTTTTTACCAATCAAATGACCTATACAACTGGCTTTACTCCTTCAATTGTAGTTGTTAGTGATTTTAATACTGACAACAGACTGGATGTCGTCGTATCCAATGCGAATGGAAAAAGTGTTACTGTACATCTTGGATATTCCAATGAAGGTTTTCTAAACCAAGTGAGGCTCATAACTGGCAATGAATCTCGACCTAGGTCATTCACTAATGGGGATTTTAATAATGATGGTCAAATAGATATTGCAGTTGTGAATTCAGGCACTAACAGCATCGGTATTTTTCTGAGGTATGTCAATGGTTCTTTCGCAAATCAAATGGAATATTCAACCGATTTCTCTCCATGGTCTATAGCTATTGGTGATTTAAACAACGATGCCATACTTGATATCGTTGTCACAAATCATGGTAATAACAATATTGGTATATTTCTTGGATATGGTAATGGTTCTTTTTTAAGCCAAAAAACGTTTACAACCGGTTTTAGCTCTCAACCGAACGCAGTTGCCGTTGGCGATTTCAACAACGACAGCTTTCTAGACATTATTGTCGCCAATTATGGCAGAAACAACGTGGGTGTGCTGCTTGGATATGGCAATGGTTCCTTCGCGGATATAAAGATTTTTTCGATCAGTTATGGATCTCTTCCGTTCTTGGTTTCCATTGGTGATTTGAACAACGACGAAAAGTTAGATTTCGCCGTCGCTAACGAAGGTGCTGACAATTTAAAAATTTTCTTACAGACTTGTTAATATTGCAACTGCTGACTTGAATTTTTTGCATTGATTTCCTATTTCTAACTTCTATTTAATGTTACTATATTTCTTTTATTTTTTTTTCTTTTCTATTTATCTCTTGATTTATATACTCATAAAAAATGTGTTTCAGCGTGGATGTATCAATCAAACAATAACGGGTGTGGGTGTGGGATAAGAGGAAAAAGTGTATTTTTATGTATTTCTGGATTCCAGAAATACTCAGAAATACCTAGAAATACTCAGAAATACAAAGAAATGCTTAGAGATACACAGAAATACCTGGAAATACATAGAAATACAAAAATTTTAGCTTGGCATACTTCTTCCAAATTTTAAGTTTTGATTCTGTTTTAGCTTTTCGGCTCATTAGTAGACAAAATGATGTTTATTACCAAATATGATAGTGAAAAAATCTGTTTCCTTATAAAATAAATGATTTGTGTAATACAATGAAGAAAAACAGTATAATAATATATATTTTATATGCTTTTTTTATTATCTACTTATTTTCATCACCCATTTTTAGCCGTCTCGCCTTCTTAGAAAATCTCACCTTTCGAAAGAAAAACTAAAGACTTTATCGTAGGAAGACTCAACAAAGTTTTCTTTTTCATAACATGTATCAGTTCTTGGAAAAACAGCATATTTCAACAGACTTTCGAAAGAAATATTCATTCGATTTTCTTATTTTCCAAGAAGCTTCTCTCAGTTAATTTTTTGAAAGACTATCTTTTTCTTTCCATCAAAATTCAATAAATGCCCCTATACAATTTAAATGAGACCGTTGACGTTAGATAACATCATCTGTTAATTCTTTTAAAAGAGCCACCCTAATTTATTATAAGTATGCCATTTGAAGGTTCTATTTTCTAGGTTTCAATGGAAATTTATTTCTTAACTAACTTATCGTTGCTCTCAAAATATGGTTGCCATTCAGAAAAATTGAGCTTCTCACAAGGGTGTAGGTGTAGGTATGAGTTCATCTTCTCTCAACTCACACTCTCATAAACAACAAAAATTTTTACTCGGCACCTCCGTTTTTCCAAAAGTTTTTGAAGATTTTCACCATTCCCTATTCGAAAAATAAGCTGTTTTTACAAAAAACCGAAACCTTTTTCGTTTTTTCTCGGTTTATAGTTTTTTGATCATGCATCCAAAATTTTTCCGTCTAAGCTCATATTATACGTTTAAATTTTTTTCTCTGAAAGAGCATGTCAAGATGCAGGATATGACGGAGTCTTTTTTATCAATTAAGCTTTGCTTTTATAATATATATAAACACTTATATAATTTGAGCGCCGCTTTTAGAGAGTTTTTTTAGTCATGGAACTTGTGGTTCCCTGATTGTACTTCAAAAGTAACTATTTGAAAAAAAGGACTCGGTGATGCTCGGCATCCTGTCATGCTTTTTCAAACAAAGAGAAATTTATAGAAGGAGTCTGGACAGAGAAATTTTGTGTACCAAATCAGCTTTTTTTGATCCTTGCTTGCTAAATATCTCTATCCAACGTCATGATATCGGGCTGCAAATTTTACCACAGCTTCTCAACTACAGCCCCAATATATCTTGAAAATTTCATGCGATTTGAGCGTACGTGAGCTGAGACCGGTATTAGAGTGTTGTCGTAATCGGCTTTTCGAAGTTTTCTGTTTGATTTTTTTTAAAAAGCTTCGTTTTAGCAAAAAGTCATTCTTTTGCTACACAACTATTTGCTAAAAAGTTATTTTTGTGCTAAAAAACTATTTTTTTTACTAAAAAATTATTTTGTGGAACTCACATGTATTTTCGCAGAAAATAGTGAGCGTAAGTTTTAAGTTGAAGCTTCGCGACTCACCCTTCCCTCATTTCCTCTATTCTAGACAGTCCCCATTACAGACCATACCAGCGAGGCCCTGCCATTACAGACAACCCCCATTACAGATTATAGCAATCAGTGATAAATTTGGCTAGGTATCCAGGCTTATATAGAATATGTGGGTCCCACATTTCAGCACCAAAGGAGTTGTGCTAACAAGCTTTTTTTACTAAAAAATTCTTTTTTTTTGTAAAAATTCACTTTTTCCTGGAAAGATTTTTTGTCAAAAACAACTTTTTTTCTCGGAAAAAAAATTCTTTTTCGAAGACAACTTTTTTCTTAAAAAGAAAATTTTTGTCAAAAACAACTTATTTCTTAAAAAGAAAATTTTTTGTCAAAAACAACTTTTTTTCTCGGAAAAAAAATTTTTTTTCGAAGACAACTTTTTTCTTAAAAAGAAAATTTTTGTCAAAAACAACTTTTTTCTCAGAAAAAAATTCTTTCGTCAACAATAACTTTTTTCTCAAAAAAAATTATTGTTCCGCTAAAGATTTCTTTTTTGTAAAAAGCCATTTTTCTCCTAAAAATGTGTTTTTCTGCTCGAACTACTCTTTTTATTAAAAAGCTATTTGCTGGTTAAAAAATTATTTTTTTTTACTCAAAAGTTATTTTTTTGTGAAAAGAAAATCTCGTCACTAAAAATTTACTTTATTTTACTTAAAAAATTCTTTCTCTTACAAAAGGATTATTTTTATTGCAAAAAAACCATTTTTTCCAGAAAAAGTATAATATTTTAACGAAAAAATGGTTTTTGCCAAAACACATTCTTTTACAAAGAAACTACGTTTTAGCGAAAGAAGTTTTTTCCAAAAAACATTATTTTTTCGTAAAATAATTTTTCAGCAAACCAATTTTCTAGAAAAAAGTTATTTTTTCCCTAGAACATAGTTTCTTTTTCAAAGAAATATTTTTGGCAAAAATCCAATTTTCTGCCAAAAGATTATATTTCTTTCTGCAATAATAATAATCTTTTTGTGACAAGTCATCGAATTCCATCCCATTCCGGAATTGTATGTGATTCCGAAACTCCATCTCATTCTCACTCTCAGCTTGTCTTGTCTAGTTAAAGAAACATGTGTGAAACAAACGAGCGATTCCTGAATAGAATTCTGAGAATTGCGTCGAAGCGAAATTAGACGGAATAGGATGGAATTCTTAGGAATTCCCAGCAAATCCGTACAATTCCGGAATCTGATGGAATTGTGGAATTGGACGGAATTGCTCGGAATTGCTGGGAATTGCTAGGAGTTCCGTCCGATTTCGACTAATTCCGCTCCGATACAATTTCCGGAATCGCTCGTTTGTTTCAAATATTTATCCTAAACTACACAAGACAAGTTGAGGGTGAGGATACGAAGTAATTCCGGAAACGCATGTAATTCCGGGGATCTTAGATATGAAGGGAACTCAATCGTTGTCGAATAAGCCGGGTTAGTTCGATAATTCCGGAATCGGATGGAACTGATTTCGGGCGCGGGATAGGATGTATTCTCCCTCCTGAAAATTTCATCCAATTCCTAAATCCCAGGGCTCGCTTCCAATTTCGGAATTCCGCCCGGAATTACTTACTTATTTCAGTGATTAATCTTTCAGCACCATACAGTGCATGACGGTGACGGTAAGCCGTAATTCCGGTAGGGAATCTTGTAATCCTGTGAATCGTTTTCGATTCCGGCATCGGACGGAATCCCTAGGCATTCCTGGGAATTTTTTCGGGTTCCGAAATTGCAGGAATCGCCTCCAATTTAGGAATTCCGTTCCGAAATTACTTATTTCGGTGATTAACCTGTCACCACACTGAATGAGGTTGAAAGCGAGAAGTAATTTCGGTAGGAAATTTCGGAATTGTGGGAATCGCTTTCAATTCCGGAATCGGACGGAATTCCTGGGAATTCCTTGGGATTCCAAAATCCCCGGAATCATTTCGAATTCCTTAATTAGACAGAATCCCTTGGGATTCAGGAGTTCCAGTAATCGCTTCCGATTTCAGAATTGGGCAGAATTCCTTCCGATTCTGGAATTCTAGGAATCACTTCCAATCCAAGAATTAGGTTAATACTTTATTTGTTAAAGTTACCATGTTTATGAGAGTGTTTGTAATTCCAGAATTAGACGGAATTCGTGGGAATTCTGAATATGACGGTCTCAATTCAATTCCCGGAATTTCGAGAATTGATGGAACCCAATCGACATCGATTAGGGCTCTGATGTAAAACGAAGATCGAATTCTTGGAATTGTACGGAATTGATTTCGGGGGTAAAATTGGTTCGAAAATGTGAAACATTGCGGAATAGGATGTATTGTCCTTTTTGTAAGAAAAATTACTTTTTTTGCTGCAAAGCCATCTTTTTTGCTAGAAAGCGATTTTTTCAGCGAAAAAAAAATAAAGCTTTCAGAAAAAAATAATCTTTCAGCAAAAAAACGATTTTTTTACCAAAAACACTTGTTAGTACAGCTCCTTTTGGACTGAAATGTGGAACCCGTATATTCTATGGAAGCTAGGATACCTAACTATATTTATCACTGGTTGCTACGGTTTGTAATAAGAGAGATAGCAGTCACGAAACTTCGACTTAAGAGTTACATTCACTGTTTTCTTCGAAAATATATGTGAATTCCACAAAAGAATATATTTACAAAAGAAATAATGTTTTAGCGGAAGAGTCATTTTTGCACAAAAGAAATAATCTGTTAGCAAAAAAAAATGAATTTTTGCTTAAAATATGATTTTTTTAGTAAAAAAATGGCGTTTTTTCATAAAGAAATTTTTTGAAGAGGCTGAAACTCGAAATTTTGAAAAGTTGATTACAGATTTGAATTCCTCGACCCTCGGGAACGACAGAATCTGGGAAGTTAGGACTTGTTGCATCCTCACCCACGCTCACACCCATAGCCACACGCACACCCGCGCACATCTGCAGCTACAGCTACAGCGGGATAGTTTCACCGACAAACTCCCATGTTTACGATGGCTTTCAGTAGCCAAGCTGAAAATTTCAGCGAGTGAAGACCCCAATACTCTAAGATTAATGATAAAAATATTCTACGAATTTCTAGTCGGTATCATGGTTTTTTTGAGACCACGAAACATCACCTTTTGACCTACAATGACCATTTCCATGATTTCTCATCATTTTGAAGTATTGACTTCTTTTCTACAACTATAAATCTTAATTGAAATTTTATATGTAGCTATACAGTGTTAGGTTAATAGATTTTGTACAACATAGTATCAGCTCATTTATATCCTCAAAATAATGAAAAATCATGAAAATGGCCATTATAGGCCAAAAGGTAGTGTTTTGTGGCCTCAAAAAACCATGATACCGACTAAAAGTTCGTAGAATTTTTTTATTATTAGTCTTAGGGTATTGAGGTCTTCAATCGCTGAAAGTCTCAGCTTGGCTGTTGAAAGTCATCGTAAACGTGGAAGATTTTCGGTGAAACTACCCAGCGGCATTTGTATACAGACTTCATTCTAGTAAAATGTCACAAACACTCACTGAAGAACACATGCCAATAGCAAGACCAAATTTATTCAAACAACTATATGCCTATTTCTTGCAAGAAAACCTATACCAAGGCGAAGATTCGTTGTCCCGCAATGAGCAACTTTTGTCTACTCGTATTTACTTGGGACTTCTTGTAGTATCTGTGGTGATTTTGTTTGCGTTCACCGCCTCGAGCTCGCAAATGCGTTCGATCATTGTGCATTCACCGTCGATATCTCAATTTGATTTTTTATCTACTCGATATCCATCAACATTGTCATGTCCCTGTTCTCAAGTCACAATACCCTATAATGCATTTCTTTCATTTGCTCCAGAATATCATCAACTTTGTTCTAGTGAGTTCGTATCAGAATCATGGATTACGTCAATGTATTCCATAAATACAACAAACTACTTCGCATTAGACTTTCGTACGAGTGCTTCGTCTCAATTTCAAGTACTTGCAATGCTCTGTACTCTGGTGGCTCAATCTGTTTCGAGTGCAGTTCAAGCATTCACTAATCAGCAACTAATCTCCAGTCATACTCTATCACGATCCATTTTCGATGCGCAATCGATAGCACTCGTACAACAATTACAAACAGCGGCAGTCACCGACATAACAAACATGAATCAATTTATCTTATTGAGCATCTCTCGTAATAATCTCGTATCAGCATTGCATACCAATTATTAAATTTATAGTGTACCTGGAAGTAGGTTCTATGTCACCTTTTCGGGCCTCTACGTGTCAAGTAACTATTCGCTGATAGATGATAATGTAATTGTTTGCAACTGTGACAATACCTATGAATGCGTCGATTCATCAGGTTTCTTCAATAATTGGACACTAGCACCTCCTTTTTACTATTTCATACCTGATCCACCTCCGATATTCTCTGTGCCAGGTATTTTGACTGGGTGTACTCCACACAATTCAATATTCCAATCGACCATGGAATGTTTCTATAACTCATCATGTCTCAATCAAATTCAAATGCTAATGGATGACACTACATCTCGTCGTCCACTTGATACTACGGTTCGATCTCGATTTAAACCCAACTCAACAATAAAGTCGATGTTCGCCGCGTTGTTTATCGAGGATTGGCACGATACACGAAATTTTACTGGCTACTTTGACACATGTAAGCCGAAGTCATGTTCGTATACTTACGTGCAACGGTTCTACGTTGTCTACGTGTTCGTTACAATATTTGGTCTTATTGGTGGGCTTACTGTGGTACTTCACTTGGTTGCACAATTTCTTGTCCAGTTTATCATTCGTCGAGTTCAGTTAATAGTTTGTTATCAAGCCATTGGTGAAGAGCATGCGCCAGCAGCAAATAGTGAAAGACCAAGTAAGTGTACATGGAATACAAGCTATCTAGAGAAATCGATGAAACATCAGAGAGAGATTAAAAAATTTCAACAAAATTTCTCTGAAATAGAAATGTAAAATACAATGGATCGACTCAACTAATAAATTAGAGACCTCTGCGTGTCGATAATTGTTAGTGAAGGCTAGACTGATACACATCATGAAATATTTGTCATGATTTCTGATTTCAGATTGTTTGTCTACTCTGTATTTGTGAAACGGAGTAGAGGTCCACTTTTTCCCGTATATAGTTCAATATTCCTTTAAAACCTTCTGTCACAAAAGCATAAAGAAGAATACTATATCTTTCATTGAAAAAAAGTCGATTTAACTGTACTAATACTCAAGCGGCAACAATTGAGAATGGCATACTCTGAAAGAAAAAAACGAGTATAGCAGAAACTTTTTATGAGTACTGCCAGCGGGTAAAACGCAGAGTTCTCGAAATGGTTCTGACCGGGAAAAGGTTCTTTGGAAGGGTGTGTGGGTGGGTTGAGAGAAGATCAACTCATACCCACAACCACATCCACACCCAGCTCTTCAGTCTTCTATTATCGATGTTCATTCTTGATGTTGTCAGTAAATCTTAGTACGTTGCACTGAAATCTTTTTCACATAGGTTTACAAATTCGTTTGAGAAATGCTATATTTCAAATCAAACAGAAGCTAATCACAGTAAATTTATTCAAGAATTCAGCATTCTTGTTAGATGAGCAACAATGCCGTTGGTCAACCCGTTTGTATGTTGTGTTACTTATCATTGGCATCCTAATATTGAGCATTTACTCATCCGTGACACTGCATACGATCAGTATCACAGTGTATAATCCATCTTGGAGTCAATTCGATCAAATGGATGCTCAATATTCATTGACACTTTCATGTCCATGCACAAATCTTGCCGTACATTATTCTAGTTTTATGTCGATTCAGCCACGTTTCCATCAACTTTGCTCGAGTGATTTTATTCGAGATGACAGTTGGCTATCATATTTTGTTTGGTTACACTATGCTAATGCTACACTATCGGGTTCTACCTTTTATGTGTTGGATTTTCGTCTATCTTCGGGTGCATCACTCTTTCGTCTAATGGCAACTCTTTGCCAGTTGGCCAATGAAATGATAACATATTCACTCATAGCTTTCAATAATACTGAATTTGTTAGTGCTGAGCCACTATCAAGTCACAGATTTAACGAGCAAACGTTTTCAATTATTGAACAATTTCAAGAACAGGTTAGACATAATCTAATTAACATGATTAATGTGATGATATTCTTTCTCTTAGACACTTGCATCCTTTCTCGCTTTGTTGTCACTTGTGCGAACGTCAATTGAAGATAATCACTTCTATGTTTCATCTGTTCCAAATTTCGCACAATCTTCGTTCATAATAAATTATTCGCGTAAGTATGGTTTCAGTCGAAATCAAGATCATCAAAAAACTGCATTTGATAGAAAAACTTTCTAGAAAATATATGATTCGCTTTGAGAGAATGACAATCGATTTCTTTAGAAAACAAATATCATACAATCTATGCATTATGATAAGTTGGATTGAACAATAAAAATAAATTCAACTAAATAAAAAGAAACTCCAAAAGAGTAAATAAAAATTAGAAGTCCTTTGTTTGATTTTTCTTCTTGATTTCTACAGGATAGAAGCTTTGAGGTACTCTTCAAGCAAACATTCCTTTTTTTACATGTACGAATATCTACAGTGTGTCCTAAAAGCTCTTTCCTAAAAGTTTTCTCGTTCCATTACACTATTCACTAGACTTCATTGACTAATTCTTTTTTTTTGAATAATAGATAAATACGCCGAGTTTTTATTTCTAAAGACAAACTTCAAAAGCATTGTTGAAAGTTAAGACATTTAGCCTAAATACAAAAATTTAGTCTGTTTTCTCTTTCCCAAAATACTCATAGTTTGTATGTATTTTAATTTCTTGAATTTTGATTTGGTACTATTCATTTTGTTTTGTAAAGAAATATCCAAAAAACAAATTCTTTAAAAAGGTCGTTTTCGTATTGAACAATTTAAAGATTCGTATCACTCAACAACTCGAATTTATTAAAAATGAAATCCTATGTAATGCTTTTCTGGAAAAAGAAAATAGACTAAATTTTGTATATAGGTTAAATATCTTAACTTTCAACAATACTTTTGAAGTTTACCTTTAGAAATAAAACCCCTGTGCATTTATCTACCTTACGATGGAAGTTTACAATTTTGATAATTGCAGTAGAAATATCACACTAAACTGTGTCTACAATCAAATATTCGAAGTGATCGAGCCTGATTTCGAAAACACATGCATACTGAATTTTTAAGGTGTTCATGAGCTTATGGTGCTGCAGAGTCAATGAGTCACTTCTCGTATTGTAACTCACTCGAAATTCAAGTCCAACTAGAATGTCTTTTAGTGTTTGATTAACTGTTCAAAAACAATTTATCACGAACCGAAAAATAGGTGTCCGATTGACGTGACGAATGAAATCTGGACAAGCGCAGTTAGAAAATATTTTTTTCACATAAAGAAAATAAACTTCGAATTTGACGAGAAGTATCGCAAGTATGGCATAAGTGTAACTACTTATGCCGATTTGAGAAAATAAAAGAATATTAAAAAAAACCATATTTGAAATGTATTTTTGTTGGAGCGTATTCTACGAATTGTTTTTTCATAAATTATAGCATCAAATTATTCATGGGCATTAAAATACACGTCAAAAATATATTATCTACCTGGAGGTAAGACCTGTTCATGCTTAACAAGCAACTCCTGTACACGTCCGCAAGGAATCTACTGTTCATCAAATGCTTGTCACCTCCCTACCTCTCAACCTAACCAAACTGTATCTGGCCTTGTGATGAGTTGTTTTCCAGTTAATTCATTGCTACTTTCAACACTTGAATGCCTTTATAATCAATCATGCATTCAAATGTTACTTGATTGGCGTTTGTTTGAAGTCGAACAAGTGTATAGACCAGTTATATTAAACGTTTCAGCACTTGATTCTCGCTTGCCAAGTCGCTATTTACCTAATACAATTATGAATGTTATTGTCTCAAATCTAATGATTGAAGATTGGATCAATACGACAAATGTAACAGCTCATTATGATCAATGTAACCCACGTGTTTGTACGTATACTTATACAGATCGCTACAACATATTTCAAGTTATTGCAACAATTCTTGGTCTTGTGGGTGGATTAAATTTCATACTTCACCGACTTGTACCAATAGTTGTGAAAATCATCTCATCAAGACTATTATTACGACGTGTACATGCAACTACAGAATCAAATCATGCAATCGGTAAGTTGAAATTGATCATTCATCAAAAACAAGATTTTCATTATAAATAAAGTCGCATTCAACGAAAGAGAAGTTCCTCTCGACATTGTCGATGCCTCCACTATGAAAGAAAAATAATGAACAGAATATCTGATTTTCGCTCATAGCCTATGTATGGAGTCGAAGAGGTCGAAAGCGGCCTGAACTTAATCCCGAAAATTGTGCTTCACATTGAATTCTAGTGTCGCACTGCTTCCAGTCACCGACACATTACATATAGGATTCGAATGTTAACAGTGAAAGTTGTATGTCATATACATAAGACTGAGACTTAAAAAGATCTTTGCTAGACTTTCGGATAAATGTGTAAAAAGTGCGTCTATTTTAGAGCTATCACTTTTCTTTTATTTCAACTTTTTTTTGAGAAGAAAAGACAAATTAATCTCTTACTTTTTATTGTTTTTCAAATAGAAATAAAAAGTCTATCTTCTTTTCTTTTCTGAAAGAAAAATGAAACTCGTAGCATACAATTGATTTTCGACACATCAGCTCTGAGTAAAAATGCAATCGTACACATGATTGAAGCTTGTCATGGGGTGTACTCTGACGAAGTAATTCTTGAGACCAATAATGATTCATTCCATCTTATTGTAACATTATTTTGTCGTCATTTAGTTCAAGTCCATGTGTATCATGCATAGTTTTTGTACATAAGCTTAAACATCCTAAAGTACTATACCTATGTATTCTACTTCGCTGAAACCTTGATGAAATCACGCACAATTGCGAATCGTTATGCGCTTCATTATCACGCTAATCTTTACTGAAACTTCGCATAAATTAGATGAAAAAAAGAAAAATAATGCATGCTAATGATAGAGAACTCGAACTTGTGATTCTTACTTTGAAAAAAAAAGTGGAGTTTAGCAGAATCTTTTTATAGATTCGGTGAAGAACTCACGAAACCATATCTGATTTTTCGTAACAAAAATTGGTTCTGTCCTGAGTTTTAAGTGTCCTTTAATTTAAATGATTTATCATTATACCTTTCTCAGTTTTACCATTAGGCTTTGTACCTGAAAGCCAATTCAATGTTACAGTATCATCTTCTATATCCTTATACCTATACTTTATGGCTACACCCTTGTACTTTTATCCTTATGACTATACCCTTGTTTCTTTATCTTTATTACTATACTGTTGTATTTATGCCTTTATGATTATATTCTCTTACCTATAGTCTTATGCGTTCTATCTTTTGTCGATATCTTTATATCTATACCCTTGCGACTATATCCTTGTATGTATACCCATATGATTGTCGCTTTATGACTCTAGGTGTCATAAATGGAACTGGTCTAGTTTTTTGACGACCGATAGCAGCGCCGGTCTGAAAATTTCGGATCGGACCATACTAGCCGGTCTACCAGTAATGGATCGATTCTTACAATGAAATTTTATTGGATAGTGAACTCTCGCAAGTTACTAATTTTGATCATGAATCTGATATATATGAACATTTGTGTAGTAAGTCTATATGTGGTTTTGTATTAAAAAATAACAATGACTGAAATATCAATCCATTATATTTCATTTCATGACACAGTCATGATGCATTGATTGTTTTCAATAGTTTAGCCTGTAGAAAGCATTGTAATTTGCTATAGACAATAATAATAATAATAAAACTGATATTTTCATTGATTTTTTTTTTGAATAGAAAACTACATATTGAATATTAGCACACTAGTGTTCAGATATTTTAGATTCATAATCTAAGGTAGAAACTTGAGAGAGTTCAGCATGAAGTCAAATTTCATTGTAAGAATGGATCTATTGCCGATAGATCGGTCAATCACCCGGTGGTTGGTACCGATTTCATCTATGATACATGTACACAAATACCATTATACTTATACCTGTATACCTATGCTGTTATAGATTTACATGTACAGCTATACTCTTAAGAGTGTATCCTTGCACCTATACTGGCTTTGTTAGACGTCGTATTACATTTGTTGGATCCACAGTTGAACGATGTTTGCGGTGCAACAATTGCGTCCCGTGTTGATTGAATCAGCAAAGATCTATGATATTACAGACTGTTTAGAAAAAAAATAATAGAAAACAAAGATCGTATATGAAACTGTTTCAGTTTGCGTATGGAATGACTTAAGATGCTATCGCAGTTTTCGTGCTCTTTCTTTGTGTCTCATGCTTTCAAATTATTGACTGTGTTTTGTACGAAGTGTTTGCGTTTCCGATTGATATATTGACAAATGTGACTTTCTCTTTGATATCAATGTATTTTGCCTATACATGGATCAAAATAGCATCTTTACAAACATGTTATCGAGCTACTTGTAGGGCGAGTACTTTATTATAAAAGGAAAAGACTAATTTCTGAATACATCGATTGAAATCACGAACACATTGTATAAAATTCATACTTATGTCATATTTTGGCATAGAAAATGATAGAAAACAGCAGAATTCATTTAATCTTTTGAGTGCCATTGCTCAACCAATTGACAAAATTTCTTTAAGATATTATATTTAATATGGATAGTATGGTGGACCAATAAACTTTAACAGAAATGTCTTTTGATAATCATCGACGAGCCTATAAGAAAAAAGTTAGTAAGATATAGAAGAAATAGTCTCTGATATAATATAAACACAATCAGTTTAATGAAGGAGAGATGATCAAATACCAATGCAAGTCGTCGTTCGATGAACAACGATTCGTCCATGAAGTTCATCGACAGATATATATATTGATTGCTAATTAAAATTAATAGCCGATCCTACTGACCTGAGCAACTATTCAAAGTGTCATCACGTAATCTTTCGACTAAAACTTCGCCTATTTTGTCGAGATGACTGAAATATAGCGTAGTACGAATTCGTTATCCATAGGTTCGATGAATTTGACGAAATTACACAATATATTGGCATAACCTCATTGCTACGTGTAACTTCGTCGAAGTGCAGAAAAAAGAGTTCATATAAGTAGTAAAATAACTATTGCCCATTTCAAAAAAAAAGGCGGATGAGTATTTTTTGAATAACTTTTGGTAGAAGCAAGATAGAGGGTTGCAGTTTTCACCGTTGGAAAGAAGAGATGCAGGTGTATTGAATAATATATTATAGGCTTCTCTAAGATGTTTTCCAAAGTTTTCTTAATCAGTTTTCTGAAAAAATGCTGGAAAAGCGGTTTCTCTTAAAAAGAAGAAAAATGCAAAAAGGAATCTTTTACATAGAAATTAATAGATAAATTGGCTAAGAATTTCTAATAAAATACCTATAACTTCGGAACGAGTAAATTGAAAAGTCTGGGTCCTGCACAGTTTTGTAGATCTTTATTTGGCGGTTCGAATGCGCACCTGATTATTGAAAATTCGCCTCAGTTACCTTAGGGAGTATGTTAGTTTTCAAAAACGTCAATTTAAGCCCTTGAAAAAACTAGGTTAAATTATTCTGTAATATACAGTTCGATGCGTTCCTATCTCCTCTTTTCAATGATGAAAATCGCAGTTCTCTATAGTAATTCTATCAAGAGTTATTCAAAAGATACTCGCCTGCCATTCTCTATTTTGGAAATGGGTAATAGTTTTATTTTGTCGCTTTCGGAAAACCTTGCGATATACTTCGTCATACTTTTTTTCTTTTTCTTTTCTGTCATAGATCAAGCAGATAATCGACCCAAACGAAGACGTTCATGTACTAAATGCGTCACCAAAGCTATCCTTTCAACCAATATTTTCAATAACGAAACGGATACACCATTTTTGGCTACTCGTATTTATTTAATTCTACTCTATATTTCACTCATAATCCTGATGATATTCGCCGGTCTCACTCAACAAACACGTACATATACAGTCAAGTCACCGTCTGAAGCAACATTTGAAATATTTCATAATCAATATCAAGCCCAAGATATTTCATGTCCTTGTAGTCGAACATCAATAGAGTATGATATTTTTCTGTCTGTATCGGCTGTGTATCATCAAATATGTTCAAGTGGTTTCATTGCATCGGCCTGGTGGACCTTAGTCGCAAATAGGGGTGATACATATGCTTTGAAAGATCAACCTTTGCTCAGTGCCTATTTTCGAATGATCGCTTCATTTTGCAGACTAGCCAATCAAACGGTGACGAATGCCGCACATACATTTGCGTCAAAGACATTTGTTAGCGTAGAAGCAATAACATCAAAATCATTTGAAATTCAAGTTGCATCATCATTAAATACATTTATTCAACAAACACCTTTGACATTTCTTCACACACTCCAATTCATCAGAGATGCATTTCGTTCAAATCAATTACAGAATATGTTTATGACAACATGGGAAATTGCATTTACCACAGCTGCAGAAAATTATATCGTAGCAACGATCCCTCGTTCGTACAATAATGGTACATGTTTATGCGCAACATCATTGTCAGCTACATGTTGGAGGCCGCTCGACTTTGTTTTACACCAGAGAACAATAACATTGCCAGGTCTTGTTGGTGGTTGTCTGCCTGTGGATGGATTGCGGCAGTCAACAATGGAATGTCTCTTCGATTCTACCTGTTTGTCTATGCTCAGTACTTTGCTGAACAGTTCAATGGTTCCACCTTCGCTCAATACCTCGGTTGTTACTCGATTTCCGTACTTGACAACAAAATTAGGTACGATTATCGATGAATTATTCGTCGAAGAATGGATCAATGCCAGTAATTTTTCAGCATATTATCAAGCGTGTTCTCCTCGTTTATGTCAAGTGAGATTTAATGAACATAATAATGCTATCTATATAATCACAACGCTGTTGGGCTTCTACGGTGGTCTTACAGTTTGTCTTCGATTTATCGTATTACGCAGTTTGTTGATATTCAAAAAAGTTCGATATTTGTGGCAGAGACACCGTGAATAAACATTAACTGTCGCTCTCCGTAATCAAATCGATTAATGTAATGAACTCTGAGAAAACATTCTCGAGGAAATGAACAGTCGATTAAAGTTACCAGTGACTGAAAAAGAATGAACTTCTCGATAATTGAGTTATATCGATCTAAGACTTCTTTGCTTCTTATTTATCCTTTTGCTTTAAAAAATTCTTGTTGAATTTCTTACACAATTATATAAAAGAGATTCACCAGACATGTAATTGTAAATTCGGTATCCAAAGATTTACCCTATTTTTCAACATCGGGTAGGCTATACATTAGTCATAAACATGAAGTAATGCAAGTCAGATTCCTATACAACCTCATCATTTTCTCATGAGGAACAGAGTAATTCTTTCAAAAACGTACCAGAGTTTACATCGACTTTCATACAATGGACTGAAACTTTCACAACTTGTAAAACTTGTATATGTGAGCTCAGCCATAGGTTCAAAATAATTTGAAAAACTTGCGATGCGATCCAAAAAGGGCTCAAGGTCTGAGTGTAGGTGTAAGTATGCGTGTGGATATCAATCTTGTGATCACTCACATCAACACCCATACCCACACTCGCAGCCTTCGCCGAAATCATCGACCTGAGTAACAATAATTATTTTTAAGAGATGCAAAGGCTTCATGGCAAAAGCGATCTGAAGGATGTCGAGCGCATAGTGACTATTGTCTAGTAATGGATCGTCGTATGATATGTGCTTGACATCTAGAAATATGTGGGAAGGAACTATGTTGTATTACTGAAGTTGAAGAACAACAGGAAAAACAAGTAGCTATTCTTCAAAATGGTAATGCTAAGTTAAAACGATTTTGGAACATATTACTTGATCAAGAAGAAAAAGAATGAATATCATAGACAAATGTTCTACGTCTAAATAGAATATTTTGATTTGTTTATAATTTTATTTTAACTATTTTGACAAATGTGAAAAGAACATAAATACGCTTTCTTTTTGCTTTTTTCACAAGTGCTTCAAGAGAAAAATACGGTTTCATTTTCTGTATTGAATGCTTAAAATAAAATCTCATCATCTTTCATGTCTAATTCTAGTGATACTCGAGCAATGCAGGCAACTAGATTGATATCATAACATGATAACAAATGATTTTCAACACAGCAAAATATGCATTTGTTGAAAATTCTTTTACTAATAAAATATATTCCTGGAGCATGTTTTTGACAATTAAGAGCGACCATCTTCTATCCTTTCGGAACCAGAGGAAATACAGATAATGTCGAAAACTCCTTAAAAAGCGCGGTAGTTGACATAAGGATTAATAAAATCATTTTTTGTAAGCAGTTAATGCAAGGATGAAAGAGAACATCTCATCAGTTTACTAGAAAACAGATACTTGAGAGAACAGTCAAATAATGTAGAATCAATTCAGATGCATATCGTCCAATACAATTAGACCTAAATTTATTTTTAATAAAAACTATTACTTTGTAAGATATTAAGTTCTAATATAAAGACAAAATCGGTAACTTTAGATGTTTATAGCGATCATAATGAATAAATATCTAGACGTATTTAGTCATTATATACAATTGATAAGGAATGGCCAAAAAAAAATTCATGAAATGTACAGATTTTGAACAAACGTTTGATAATTGTAAAATCTTTGTCTAATGTTTAAACATTAGAATTATTATTTCTCGAAGTATAATTATTATCTCAAACACCTGCAAATGCAACGATTTAAGATTGAAATACATAGAATTAGAAAAGTTGATAAAGATGTGTTGTTTCAAGTTCAAAAATAGTATGAATTGTTTCACCTAATGTTAATGCACTTTGAGCAAGTTAAGTTGTAGAATAATACATAGCATAATAAGCAATAAAAATTGAATTTGCTTTATCACTATTAATACAAGGTACAAATGTAGAATATAATTCACTTCCAGTTAAACATTCAAGATAATATGTTAATAATCGATTGAGTTCGTCTTCACGTTGAATTTGTAAACGATGAATCATTTGATATAAATCAATCAAATGTTGTTCATGTTTTGTAAGATCAGTTTTATTTAATTTTGTACGTGAATAAATACATTGACGAAATAATTGATGAAATTGTGTTTGACTTAAAGCAAAGTAAGATATCGATAAATGAAAACAATCATTCAATTGTCTACTTAAATCA
>CAJNOL010003243.1:0-25065 GCA_905250125.1 Rotaria sordida | reverse complement strand
GTCAACTTTTTTAACTAACCACAAAAGAAGAAAAAACAAAAAAAAAAACAAGAAACTATATACATTGTATATAGAAACTAAGGCAACATGAAAAGCAAGTGAAAAAAATGGTGCTACTGTTATGCATGTGCGTGTGTCGAATAAAGAGAAGAAATGGATTATCTGACATTGTCTGTCGGAAATGAAAAAAAAAGAAAACAACAACATTTATATATATATATATATATATCATATATTGCACAACGAGAACATTTTATTCATCAACTTGTTCATCGTCACCATGTGCTAAACTAGAACAAAAAAACAAAATTATTAAAATATGCATTAAACAAAGATACATGTGTATATATATATATATATATATATCGATTAATTCTTTCCCTTCCCTTGACGAGCAAAAATAAAAAATACAGGACTAACCCTTTTTCCGATTTCTCTTTATCTCTTTTAATGATAGATTTCTAAATATATTCGAGATATTTCTATAAAAACTACGAAAAATAAAATCCGCAAATACCTCATATCATTTTGTCCATCATCATCATCAGTTTGATCATATTGACTATGATTCATATCAGTAGATTGATCATGATGATCACCACCATTTCCATTTACACTACCAGAATTATCTCCATCATCTTCATCATCATCAACTTCATCACCATTTCCACCATGAGAATGACCACCACTTAATGCTAATTCATGAGGATTTAATAAGCCCTAAATTAAATAAATAAATATATATATACATGTATCAAATAAATATTAAAAATTTTTACTTTAAAATCTTTATAATCATCTTCCATACCAAATGGATATGAATAAAGTGCTTGATCATCACCAGTTGATAAACGAGTAGATGTATTATGTCTTAAAATATATCAAAAAAACAATCCTGCATAAAGACTTAATAGAACTATTCTATTCATACCCATATGATGATGATTCATTATGATTACTTCCTTTTTCAGTACTACGTGTTAAACGTCTTTTACAAAATTCATTTTCATCTACAGTCCATACGGCACCTTTGATATTTTCTACACGCATAAAACATTTATGTAATGAAAGATTATGTCGTACAGCGTTCTATAAATAAACCCCCCCAAAAAAGAAATTCAATTTTCTATTTAAAAAAAATAACAACGTCGCACAAACCTTCCAAGTTTGTGCATTCTTTCGAAAATATAAAAATTGTCCTTCAAACCATTTATATACTTCATTTAATGTCAATTGATTATCTGGAGATTCAATAATAGCCTAAAATATAAATAATTTAAATAAATAATTATTATTCTTTTTGTATTCTATATACTTGACGAATTAATGTTGCATAAGTAAATGGTGGACGTACATCATGTGTCATATAATATTCACGATTTTTTAATTCTACAAAAAAAAAACAAAACAAAAACATATATAAATTTCTTTTTTCAAAGATTTTGTTATTCAATAAAATTAAAACCTTTGCCTTTTCCTGGTTTTTTACCGCCTAATGCTAACATTGTTTTAGATGATTTTCGATTAAGACGATGTTTATTCATATTAATCATAGGTAATATATTACCATTATGACCTGTTTGTGTTGATATATCACCATTCATATCATCCATATTATCATCATCATCATCATCATCTTGTGTATCATCTCCAACTTCTTCTTCAACTGTATGAACAGGTGGTGGTGAACTTGATGCACTAGCACGTAATATTGTTGATGTTGTTGCATTTGTATTTGATGAAAGATCATGTGGTGTTGTACGATTATATGAATCAATTGAATTTGTTGTTGCAACAATACCAGTTGATGTTAAAAAAAGCATTTTCTAATTTAACTATTGGTAAATGATGAAGTGCTGCTGTTGAAGAAGATGTATTATTAATTGATGATGATGATGATGCTGGTGATGATAATGATGTTAATTGTGTTGTACGTGCATTTGTTGCTAATGTATGATGATATGGTGTTGTTGATGTTGTTAATGTACGTGTTGTTGGTTGAGTTATAATATGTGTTGTTGTTGTATTTGATGATGATGATGATGTTGCACCATTTGTATTTATTGAACCACCATGTAAATGTTTCATCATAGCTTGTAAAATTTCACGTTCACGTGTTAATAATGATTCAAGTTGTTGTACAACATGTTGTTGTACACGTGCTTGAGCAACAGAACGATCATCAAGTGAATGTTCATCATTAAGATGTCGATTAAAATCAATTAATGATGAACATAATGTATCACAACTTGGCCAACGACAATAATTTCGTTGATATAAAGGATTTAATGAATCTTGTTGTTGTTGTTGATTTGTAAGTGTTGATGAACGATTTATAGTTGTTGTTGGCATTGTTATTCGTGTTTCAGTACTATTATTATTATTTCCGAGAATATTTACACCTATAAATTAAAAAAAAAAGAGAAAAATGGTTTTATTTGTTGTATGGAATTTGTTAGAAAATAAATTAGGCACACAAACGTGCAGATAAAAGCATAGAAAAAAAATAGACGCAAACACGCAGAAAATTAAAGAGGGAATCATTCAATTAGACGAAATTTTTTTTTTTTTTTGTATGACGAACCAGTGCTCATAGTTCGACCTGTTGTTAATAAATCGGTGATATTAACACATGTTGGTTGTTGTTGATGATGATAAGGACGTGTAGCAATTGAAATCACGGATGGAGAGTCTGCATAGACTTATATATATGAAGTTTGTTTATACAGAGAATTAGTTTTAATAGGAATGAAATAGAAAAGAGAAAAAGAAAAATTTTTTCTTACCACTAGTAGACGAATTATTAGGTGTAGTTGTTAAATATTGAAGAGTAGCTGTTGTTGGCTGATTAGTATTATTGGAATTTGTAATGCTAAATAGACTTGGAATTTGTTGTTGTTGTTGTTGTTGTTGTTGTTGTTGTTTTGATGAAACTTGTTGAAGAAGTAATTGCTGACTAGCAAGTTGATTCTATAAAAGAATCAAAAAAAGAATAGATAAAGATCAAAGAAATTTTTACATTAAATCTTACTTGAATTTGTTTAATAATGTCTGAATTTGTTGTTGTTGGTTGTGATGTTGTTGTTGGTTGAACAAGATTAAGTTGTATTTGTTCACTTAATTGTTGATTAATTTTTTCTACAAGAAGACGTTGCTAAATAAAATAAAAGACAATAGAACCATTATATACATATGTATATATATATATATGTGATAAATCGTATCAAGATATAAGTTATCACATTTTTCTTTCGATACTATTTTATTATAATTGTCACAGATGCCATAGTATGCATGAAATAGTATAAACGCACACACACACATACAAGATGGTGCTGCTGTTGTTGTTGATGTTATTTTTTGTTGGTTGGTTATGTTTCTTTTTTCCTCTTCTTCTTCTCCACTCGCTTGGTTTTCTTTTTTTTTACTCTGTTATTAATTTTCTTTCCTTCTCTTCTCTGTCGTTCTTATTCTGTATACGTATGTGTGATGTGTTGTTTTTTGGCCGTCCTCACAAGCGAACACTACAATCCAGCGTCCCGCTCGATGTTTGTCGTTCGTCGAACGACGACCCGTCAAAGAAATAGACATACAAAAAGGGATAGAGAGAAAGAAATGAGAAATCAAACTTTAATGTTCATTGCATGTGTACGAAAAAAAAACATATAGTAGGCTTCATAGACATTTGCCTACCTGATAATAATAAAAAAAAAGAAAAAAAAAAAGGGAGAAAGATGGTCAACATGTATATATATACATACATATATATCATACATATGTTGACCTGTTGCATCATATGATCAACATACCTGTTCGGGACTTGTTAATATCTGTTGAATAAGCATATTTTGTATTGCATTTGAAGATGGTTGTAAATATTGAAGCATTGTTGATGTTGTTACAGGTTGATGTTGTTGTGGTGAAACTGCTGTTGATAAATAATCACCTGAATCAATTAAACGAAGTGTACCCTACAACAAGACAATAAGAATGTAACTATTAATATCTTATCAATCAATTTAAATCATACATTATTTGATGATGTTGGTGAAACTATAGTTGTACCATTTTGTAAATGTCCTGTTTGTTCATTTAATATTGTTGTTGTTGATGCTTTTGTACGTGTTGCTGTTTGAAGTTTTGATGTTCGATTTGTTGTAACTCTCATTCTATATTGAGAAGAAAAAGAAGAACAAAAAAATTCATCCAATACTAATCTAGAAAAAAAAAATAAAAATAAAAACAATATCGGTGACGAGTTCAACCATGCTTTGGTTTGAATGTAAGAGACATTTTTTTTCTTCTTCATATTGAAGCCTATTATTATTTTTCTTTTCCTTCTTCTTTAGAGTCACACATACACACACACACACACACACACAGAAACTCAATGCGCGTTCAATGAAGAGACAGACAGATGGCTGTTTTTCCGACTAATCTTTCTCTCTCAGATCGATGATGACTGCTTGTTTGTCCGTTCTTTAGTATTTTTTTTTTACCTCTTTCTTTTTTTTTTCTTTCTTTCTCATCTTAAATAAAAAAAAAAAAGAAAAACGAGAGAAACAGAGGTCAATCCCTGTTATTTGTGTGTATGTTGCTTGGCGAAGCAAACATATATATATATATATATATAAAATGGAAAGAAAAAAAAAAACAACAGATGCATCAAATTTTCAAATGAGAACAAAGAATCAGATTCGCGTACGCGCATACAAATATTGTTTATCTTGACTTGCGCGCTCGCTCTCTCTCTCTCTCTTCTTGCTCGAACGTTGCCATGAAGCTGATGTTGTTGCTTTGATAGCATGATGGAGTGAGAGAGGAAAAGAAAATAAGACGAAGAAGAAAGAAGAAACAGGCTACCACAACGAATAGCATAGTATCGATGTTGTTGTTGTTCTGTTGTGTTCGACGTACGACCCCATTGCCCTGACTATATAGTACACAATAACAACATTTTGCGCCCCGTATATACATCTAATCAACAAATGCAGACGCGATAGAGTATTCTCATCCAAAAAAAAGAAAAATAAATAAATGCAAGGAAAATAGGTTTTTTTTTTCTAATATATTGAAGACCATAAAAACAACACACGCATACACTAACTATTATTGACTACAATCGATCTTTTTTTTTTTCTTAGCCATTAATTTTCTTAGAAAGAGAAGAAAATAATTGGCATGTATGTGTTGGAGCATCAGCAAGCCATTTAAATGTTGTTTGAACGCCTGTAAAAGAATTCAATTATGGATTGAAAAAAATAAGAAAGAATATGACTGAGAAAATAATAACTCATACCAGAATTCCAACTATTTACAATAGCATCATTAAGTTCTCGTTTTGTTGGCATTTGATCGAACACTTCGGCTGTATCGGGTAATGATGTACGAACTTCATTGATAATTTGTTTAGTATATTTATTTGTACCGAATACTTCACGATTAAAAACAAGTACAGTAGCACCACCAACAATAGCTAATTTTGTTGCCCATCTAAACAATAAAAATTAATATTAGATACTTTTTTTTTGATTGTTTGAAATTTCTATTTTTTTACTTAAGAAGAGATGCCATATTGTTTTAGTAAAGTGTCAAGTCCAAATTACAAATAAATAAAAAACCAATGCAACAAAAAAAAAACGAAGGAATATATTCTAGTTTATGATTGGTATGTTAATTCGACATCAAGAAAAAAATGAACAAAAAAATAATTTATCACATACTTATTAAATGTTATGAGAATCATGTTCTAGTTTTATGGTGATTTTAATATTTGATTTTTATTCGATTCAAAAGATGGCACCACATGACATTCATATTAAAATATGAGTACCTGAGTGTGCCAAAATGTTTGCAACATCTTTTATTTTGCATGTATCTTGACCTAGATAAATGATAAAATCTTGAACTTTTTTTAAAAGATGCGCCGTTGAAAGCTCTACAAAAATGGCTAATAACAAATCTCTATTGGT
The DNA here is from genome assembly GCA_905250125.1 of Rotaria sordida. Classification (NCBI taxonomy): domain Eukaryota; kingdom Metazoa; phylum Rotifera; class Eurotatoria; order Philodinida; family Philodinidae; genus Rotaria; species Rotaria sordida. Next base: position 19,093 of record CAJNOL010003243.1, on the reverse strand, counting down.
TTATGGCTATGGTCTTTTTCATACTCAAATTAAACAACTTACATGATAGTGCTACTTTTCACTGTATTGAACATGATAAAAAAAATATTTGGAACATGTTTTTATTTTACAATATGGATTTGTTATTACCATTTTTGTAGAACTTTCGACAACGCATCTTTTACTAAAAGAATCAAGATTATATTATTTGCCTATGCCGAGTTATATGCACAATAAAAAGAATCTTCTAAAACAATTTTTATTGTGCTTAATACAGTGGGAAATAATACTATCATATGGGTTGTTCATTTTAAATTTCGAAAAATCATTAGAAGAGGTCAGTAGAAATTTTTTCAAACAGTTTTTTTGTAGACCTTTACATAGCACATCTCTTGAAAATAAATTCAAAGTTTTATCTTTTTCTCAAGCCGAGATATTAATCGTTCAAAAGATCGATCGCCAATCATTCGAGATGAATCTTCGACAGTCAAGGAGGTCAGAGTTGAATATATTGAAGTGCTATGGAGTAGATATCATCCAGTGAGTTATTTCGAAGTATCGATAGATCCAATTTGATCTTTAACGCTTTGAGTCGTGGAAGTATAGGGAGTTTATGTAATACTGTCAGTAAATCTTGCAGATTGCGCTCATACAACGAGATTGATTCGAGGCGGGCGAACGACTCGTCGAATACGCATTGTGACAACACTGTTTCAATTTGACCTTCACAATTGAATTTCAAAGATCGGATTCGGTCTTTGTTGGGCACGATTAGCTCATTACGGGTACTTCTACGCAGCTCCGCCCACTTTTTAGAGAACATTCTCCCAGCAAGATTTAAGCATGCTAGTTTTGTAGCCCTCATCGAGTTGTGTAGAAAACGCTATTCAATTTTGACTCAAGTTATGCGCTAACAGCAGCAGAGCAGCTCCAAAAGTCGATTTTATGAGAAAATGGCCCCCGAAATCGGTCTGTTTCATTCTTTATGGGTGTTCCTTGAAATTTTTGATTCCACCATTGGATAGAGCATAAAAAGTTGCCCATATAAAATAATTTTCAGAATTGTATCTCTGAAACTAATTGTTTGGGAGCATTTGCAACTTTGAGAAAAATGGCACTTTATGCTAAAATTGAACTACTTATAAAATTTATACATTCAGTTAGAGACCCTAATATATTATAACCAAAATGAAGCTTATACTATTCTCATTCAAATCCACTATGGCAAGTTTCTTCAAAGTATTCTAAGCTCTAGATAAAGAGGCCTAAAGAGGATGGGGTCCCAAAAATCGTCATGTTGGGAATCGGTTTACTCAAAAACTACACGTCAGAATTTCTTGAAATTTTTTTTCTGAATAGACCTAAGTGGACTCTATTAGTGTTTAAAATATTAGACTTTCCATTTCAGAATTGTAGGAGATAGAGCTCTTCCAAGTTAGCTTAAATTTCAGTACTTTTCAAAAGATCCCTGTGGTGGACTTCAGGTAGTCAAAAAATCGAATTTTCGAATTTTGACCCGAAACTTTGCGCACATAGAGGCCTCTACTAGGCAAGCTTGTACATAAAAATTCAGAAGTTTCGAACAAAGTTTTTCCAAGATATGGACCTCCTGCCATAGAAGTCCTTTTCTAAAGATGAAGCTTCATATCTTGACGAGACTTGATTCAAAACTTCTGAATTTTTATGTGCAAGCTAGTCTAGCTGAGACTTCTATATACGCAAAGTTTCGGGTCAAAATTCAAAAATTCGATTATTTCGACTACCCGGGGTCCCCCACAGGGGTTTCTTGAAAAACATCGAAATTTGGCCTAACTTGGAAGAGCTCCATCTCCTACAATCCTGAAATGGGAAGTCTAATATTTTAACCACTAGCAGTGTTCACTTAGGTCTATTCGGAAAAAAAATTTCAAGAAATTCTAACGTGTAGTTTTTGAGAAAACCGAGGTCCAATGTGAGATTTTTTAAGACCGGTTGAGCCTTCGAATCCATCTATCTGAAGCAATGAAAACTTTCAAAAACTTCAGCATATCACGTTTGAATAAGCATAGTATAAACTTCATTTGAATCATAATATGTTAGGGTCTTTAGCTGACTGTATAAATTTTATAAACATTACAATTTTAGCATGAAGTGCCATTTTTCTTAATTTTGTAAATATTCCCAAACAATGATTTCTTGAAATATAGTTTTGAAAATTATTTTATATAGACAACTTTTTATGCTCTATCTAATGGTCAAATCAAAATTTCTAAAGAATGTTCACGAAAAATAAAACAGACTGATTTTGGGAGCCAATTTTCGGTAAAATCGACTTTTCAGCCTGCTCTACTGAAGTTAGCGCACGATTTGAATCAAAACTGAATATCAATTCTTACATAACTCGACGAGGGCTACAAAACTAACATAGTGGAATCTTGCTGGCAGAAAGTCGATGTAAAAGTGGGTGGACCTGCGTGGAAACAACACCCTTACAGTATTTTTCTATCTTTGATGAATCTTTTCAGGAGAAGGAGAGTGACACAGATCGACCCGAATAATGATCAAGGAGTTAAGAGAAGCGCTGGCTGAGGCCATGAAATGCTTGTTGAACATGCTTTTCATCAAGGTAATCGAGGATTTAAAGAAATTGTCTCAACATCAACAGATAGTTAACTACGATTACGGCGTGTTGCCGCAGAACAATGTTTAAGAACACATCGTGGACATGTTAATGAAAAAAATTTTGTTGGTTTAGCTGTATCATCTGGTTATATTGTCTGTGGTACGGTGGTGGTTGCTTGTTGTTTTTCGTAAATAGAAAATTTTTTGTTTGGATTTTTTAAGGTAGCGAAACAAATACAGTACTTTTATATCAACGTGAAATTTCTCGATCATTGTTGAGTTATAAATTTAATGATCAAAATAATGGAACGATTAAAACGGTAACAAATACAACGGTAAATAAAATTTGAAATGAAAATAATTTATTGATTTTTGTTTAATTAGGATCGAGTAAAAAAAGACGAAAGTGGATCAGAATTTGTTAGCGAGATGTGTTGGAGTGATTAGATGCTTTATTTGAATTTCCGCACTCCTTTTGTTTCCTGTTTATCAAGATATAGGAGGCATAGGAGGTATAGGAGATATACGGGGTATGGGAGGTATAAGAGATATAAGGAGGTATAGAAATTGATTTTTTCAAGTAACGTTTAGCAAGTAGCAGCAATATATATTTTACGAATAGATATTTAAATTTAAACATCATTGAATGATCAGCTGTACCAATTAATCAATATCTCCTGTACCTCCTTATACCTCCTATATCTTGATAAACAAGAAACAAAAGGGGTGTCCGAAAATTCAAATAAAGCATCATACGTATTATTGACGTTGAAAAACGAGATAAATGAAGGAAAATTCTCTTTTAGTTGGTTGTTATACGTGATTTGGGCTTATTCAATTATATAAACTATCAAGACACCATCCTTTGCAAAAAATATACATAATTATACAGATTTACTTGAACTATATTGTTTTTTTTGTTCATTGATATATTATTGAGGACTATTTCATAAATAATGAATAACACAAATAAGAAGAGTATATTTAAGATATTCTTTTATATTGATATATCAAAATTTATATTCGATTACGAAGTGAAAAATAAACTGGATTTATTTATATATTGCACAAATGCGAGGAATAAAAAAAAAACGAAGAAACAAATCGAAATGCAAAATTAGGCTTTTATTATTTTCTATTGTTTTTGTTCATCGTTTGGACGAAACATTGAATGGATCATCAAAAATATCATCCAAATCCTTGATTGATTTATTTTTAACATTTGTTGATTTTGATTTTGAGGTAGTGGAAGATTTTGTTGATCCATCATTAAAAATATCATCTAAATAAATATAAGAAAATTTATTTCAGATAAAAGAAAAACAGAATAAAATAAAATACCTGTATCATCTGTTACTGTTTTATTCATAATTGACCAATCTTTTTTAGCTTTATTTGTTTGTTGGGATTTAATTTTAACATCAGCAAATATATCATCATCATCAATTGGTTTTGTACTCTTTTTTATTGGTCGTTTTGATAGAAAATCATTATCATCATCATCATCTAATGATAAAATATTTGATTTTGTAGTTGTTGATGGCTAACAAAAAAAAAATCAAAAATATGTTTCTTTTTTAATAATAAACAAAAAAAATCAAGTTACTGTTGTAGTTGGTTTTGATGTTATAGAAGATTTATTTTCTATATAAGAATAAATAGATAAAGAAATAATTCAAAATATATGAGCATACTTTTACTAAAACCAAATAACAATTCATCAATATCAGAATCATCAGAATCAAAAAGTGAAAATGTTTTCTTTTCTTTTGAATTAGTTTGTTTATCAGATATAGCAGCAATAGCAGCAGTGTTATCTGGCAAACCTGTTATAGATACTGGTGGAGGAATATCAGATTGAGAAGGAATTACTGGACTAGTAGTCGAAGAAGATGATGTAGCCGTTTTATTCGAGCTAGGCAAAGCAAAGAGATCATCCTCATCAGCATTTGCCATTGCAGCTGTTGTAGCTCCAGTTGAACGAGGTTTTCTTGTTGGTGGCGCTCGAGTTTTAACTGATACTTTAGCTCGATCCTTAAAACAAAAAACAAAAAAATAAAAATATTGTTTTTTTTATAACAGAAAAGTATATTCCTTTCTATAGTCAAAAAATTATCGAAAAACTTAAAGTTGTAGTTTATTACTTTAAGAATATTCAACATAGTTTTATCAACTATTGGTTCTTCTTTAGATGTTTCCGTTGAAGTTGTTTGTAATACATTATTTGATCCATTTTCTTCATTAGAGATTGGTTTCGGTTGAGTACCTGGCATATGCGTCATTGGATTTATTTTAATACGTGACTAAAATATCAATTAATAGATTTTTCAGAACAAAAAAAAATAAAATTTTTTTTTACCGAAAGTGCTTTAACATTAACTTTTTCATCTTCAACATTAGTTTTATCTTTTTGTTCTGTATTCGAAACAGTTGCTTTTTCTTTTTTCTTATTACTAAATAAATCATCATCACTATCCGAATCAAGTTTTGATAATTTTTTCACAACTGTTTGTGAAGGTTCAATAGTTTGACTCGGTTGATCATCATTAACAACAGAAGGTTTAGATTGTTCTTCAATAAATGAATGTGTTTTCGGACGTACACCTGGTCGATGAGCATTTGGATTAATATTTAAAAGTGACTAGAAGAAAGAAAATTGTGAAAAAGTTATTTTTGATAAGTTTGTTTATCTTACTGAAAGTGCTTTAACATTTGGTTTTTCACCTTCTTTTAATGCTGCTGTATTTAATTGTCGTTTAGGAAATAATTCATCTTCATCACTATCTGAAATAGATTTCTTTACTGGTTGAACAATTGGAGTTTTTATTGGTGGTTGGGATGTAGTTTCAATAGGTTTTCGAATTCCTGTTAAAGGATCTTCATAAGTATCGGTTTTAACAGTTGTTGTTGTTGTTGTTGAAGGTAAAGGAGATGAAACAGTAGCTGCAGGAGATTTAACTTGACTTGGTTTTGGAGAAGAAAATAATTCGTCATCCTCATCATCGTCTTTTGTAACTGCGATTTTTGGTTTAGTTAATGATTTATCATTGTCATTAGATTTTGTAGGTGGAATAACTTTTTGAGTGTCTTTTGTTGATAGTTTAGGTTTAATTGTTAATTTACCGAATAAATCATCTTCATCATCATCAGTTTTAATAGGTGAGGAAACTTTTTGTACTTCGGTTGTGGGTATTTTTGGTTTAGTTTTTGATGCACCAAATAATTCATCATCATCATTAGATTTCATAGATGGAATAACTTTTGGAGTTTCTGCTGTCACTACTTTAGATGTAGTTGTTGATTTACCAAGTAAATTATTGTTATCATCAGGTTTAGTAGATGAAACAATGTTTTGTTTTTCAGTTGTTGGTACTTTTGGTTTTGTTTTAGATATACCAAAGATTTCATCATCGCTATCTTCATCAGTTACGATGGCTAACTTTTTAATTGATGGGGTAGAAACAGGAGCAGAAGCAGGAACAATAGGTGCAATTGGTTGTTGTACTGGGGGTTTACGAGCAAATAAAGAATCTTCATCTTCAGATATTTTTGTTGGTGGTGGTTGTGTTTTAGTGATTGTCGATGTGTTGAAAAGATCGTCGTCAGAACTAGGTGATTTAGTTTTTTCAATAGTACTAGTTTTTGATATTGTTGGAATTGGTTTTGGTTGTGTTTTTTTTGTACCAAAAAGGTCATCGTCATCACTTTCAACTGGAGGAATAACTGGTTTAGGTTTAGTTATTGTTTGTGATTGAATTTTTGAATTTGTATCATTCTTTTTTATTGACAATGATGATGAAGTATCTTTCTTTTTTATTGTAAATGGATCATCATCTTCATCAGTATCATTATCAAATATATCTTTTTCTTTTTTCGATGGAATTATTATTGATGATTTTGTATCAACTATAGTTTTTGATGATGATGATGGTACGATACTCGACAATGGTTTTAATTTTGGTACATCTGAAAAAATTTCATCCTCATCCTCATCATCAGCTGGAATATTTTCACCAAATATCGATGATTTAGAAATCTAAACAAAGACGATTATTAAATAGACTCAACAAATAAAACGTACAACAATTAATAGTTGATAAGTAAAGCTTAATAAAAAACTAGTCATAGATATATCACTTTTCGATAGGAATCTACAGCGTAAGCTTTTATTGCATTCTACGCCCTGATTGACGAGGGAACTATCCAAATTGAGTTAAAAATTATCCAATATCTTTGCTCCGATAAGCTAAGAACTCGAGCTTTATTTAGGACATTTATAGCTCATTAGAGTCTACATAATGTTCATAGTCTTGATTCAAAAGTGATTAACTAATTGCGGAAGTTCTCTCGTGAGAAATAGTTTCTAATTATTACCTAATCTTGCACATCTCTTGTTTCCGGTATAGAGAAGTTCAATGTGTTTTACCTTTTCAGTTGTTGTTGTTGTTGTTGGTTTTGTTAATGGTTGTGAAGTAAGATTTGAACTAAATTATATTTAAAAACAAAAAGTCTATGTTTGATTTTGATTTTTAATTTTCGAATGCTTACATTGTACTAGATGATCGTTCTGTTGGTATTTTAGTAACAATTGGTGAACTAATTTATAAGAAAAAAAAAGAATTAACTAATTAATTAATAAAACAAACATTTACATAGTTTCATTTGATGTTTTTTTCGGTTTTTTTATTTCATCATCTTCATCAATTGATGATACATCAGGTTCACCCATAGCTTTTCGTCGTCGTAAAACAGCTTTTTCAAGTTCAGACATTCCTTTTTGTGCACTACCGAACATTGATATACCACCTATATGTTTTTGTTGTTCTTCAGGTTCATTCGATTCTTTTGATGTTAATGATTCATTATCAAAATTCTCATTATTATTATTATTATTAGTTTCAATAATAGGTTGAGGTTTCTTAACTGGAATACCAAACATAATATCGTCTTCATTATCTAATTCTTTATAAAAAAAAAAAAAAAAAGATATTCAAACAAATAGATGATAGGAAAAATAAATTTTGTTTTTTTTTACTAACCGTGAAAAGAATCTACTTTTTTAGATTTTGTAGGTTCCTCAGATATATCATTATACACTGGTTTTTTTGATGAAAAATCATCAAATTTCGGACCAGTATTCATACCAAATAGATCATTTTCATCTTCACTATCTGTTAATACAGTTGTTGCTGATCGGTTTGCTATATCTACAGATTGACATTAGAAAAAAATAGAATAATAATATTTTTGAAATTTCTATTAAAACCTGGACGACTAGCACCAGCTGGAACAATTGGTACTGATGATACTTGGACTTGCTAAAAAAAAACAAACAAAATATAAAAATATATAAAACCATAAAACAAAAATCTTTACAAAATCTTCATCTTCTTGATCAGAACTTGATAATGCCTATGAAAATAAAAGATTATTTCATCACAATAATAATAATAATAAATTCAAAATAAACGAAATTTACTGAATCTGACTCAATTTTTTCAATTTGTTCAACATCATATGTATCTTCATCATGTATATTTAATAAATCAGCTAAACCAACAAAATCATCTTGCATAAATTCAGTTGTACCAATAAGATATGGTAATGGTCGAAATATATAAGGATCTTTTGGTTCAAGTATAGGTTCAATTGGTACTCCAACATCTTCATCATCATCAATTGATGATATACCATTTTGAATATTATCTAATTTAGCATCAACACGTTCAAAATGTGTATCAAGAATAGTTAAACCATATTGAATTGCTTCAACATAACGTTGTAAAACTTTTTCTTGTGCTTCACTATTACTAACATTAGTTTTTTCCTAAAGAATAAAAATTATTTTGTCAAATTATAAAAATGAGAATATGTTTCAATAAACATTTAGCTTATGAGAAAAAAAAATCATTGAAAACTCAATAAATATTTAACATCGTGTATGAAGAATTTCTAACATCTCTATCTTAGATTATCTATACTTTTAATAGATGTATATATTATTTATTAATGAACATCTTACTTACTGTAGATTGTTCATCTTTTTTTGATGTTTTTGCATTAACTGTTTCATCTTCATCATAAACACGCTAAACAAAAAAACGAATAAATTTATAATTAATTTAATATGAAATAAAATTATTATTATTTATTCTTTATCTTACATTTTCAATAAATTGTGTATTAGCTAATGATGTAAATTCATTAAGACAATTTTGAACACGTGTATGTGTACTCTAAAATAAATGAAAAAGAAAACATTAACTAACTTATTTATTGATATATAATTATATTTTATATACTTTAACAGCATTAACTGTTTGATTTAAATGTTGTTGAATAGCATCAGCCCGTTGAGCTAATTTACCAGAAAATTGTTCCAAATAAAGTAATAACTAGACAATCAACGAGAAGATTATGCTTATTTATTTCAAAAAAATTAAAAAAAAATTTCTTTACATACACCAGCATCACCAGCCAATGACCATTGTGATGCGTGTTCACGCATTTCAGTTACCGTCCATGGATGTAACCAAATACGATCTTGAACAGAAGAAGCAGCTACGGTTGTGGTTGTTGTTGTTGTTGTAATGACTGATTCTGGAGGAGGGAGTGATGGTGGTGGTACTGTTAATTGCGAAGTTGTCGTTTCAGTAAGAAATGATGGCGGAGGAGGTGGTGGTGGAGGTGGAACTTGAACATCCATTAGAAAAACTTAAATGTAGTATTTAGAAAAAAAAACAAAGTACGAATTAAAATAGTGTTATTCTACACGGGACATCTACAAAAAGAAAGAGTAAGAAGTATATGCATCTTCATTCATTCTTATCTACAATGAAAACTGAATATGACGAGTAAGTAGTGAAATACATGCTCGAAAAAAAAAATAACAACAAAATGACAGAGGAAAAAAAAGAAATTCTATATCTGTAAATTTGCAAGAGTTTAGAAAAAAAATAAGAATAAAAAAAAACACATAGAAGTACATTTGTATGGATGCGTATGTAAAAATTATTGTCATATGATTCTGTTGCTTTATGATAAAATTACCTTTGTTGAGAAGAAAAGAGATACAGATCAAATATAATTATCTAAACTCAACAATAAGCGAAGAACACAGTACAAAACATGTTATATATATATACTCTAGAATTGTGTTAGTCGTGCTAAGATAATGATCAGTTACTATTATTAGATTTTTTTCTTAGTTGCCAAACAGACTTTTTTTTTATTTAACTGAATTAGTTTATGGATGATATTTATCGTTATTTTTAACTCTTTCAGTGCTGGTTTTGTTTTCGAAAAATTGAAGAGGCTTTTTAAATTTTTTATTTTATTTTATTTTAAGTTCCTTTTTAAAGAAAAGGAGACCGTGGGAGGAGGGATGTGTGAATATAAAAAATATTAATGTGATATATCAAGTTGAAGGTATTGTTCACGTCTATTGCGCTGTGAAATCAGTTTAATTGTATACATTAATGTTGAAAAGAAAACACAGGTGGCTCCTTAAGGAGCCGCCGAGATTGAAAGGGTTAATGAATAATTTCAATAGAATATTCGTACAAACAACATATCTTTGTCAAGCATGATTATAGTCAATCGTTTTTCTTTTGTTCGGAGTCAACATTCAAAACGAATGACATACCTTTCTTTATCAATATATAATGAATTTGCTAGAAAAATAGAATTTTCAAATTATGCATGTTCAAAAAAGTTTTCAAATTGTTTCTATTAAGAAAGCAGCCACAACAAAAAAAAGCCCTGGGGTATTCACACACATCATTATTCATTGAAAATTTATATCTAAATTCAACATTTTATCACGTACTACGAGTTGAATGTTTTGATAAAATCTAATTATTATACGTGAACGTAACTAAAGATAATTATGTATAATTAAGTCTTTGATTTCGTATTTATAATATGCCTTGCTTCTGCTACTCTCGAAACTTTGATACTATGCAGTATTGATTATTATCTACTCATAGATATAAGATAAAGATTAATATTGCGAAGTACAATCTTATATTCACATTTTTTATTGTATATTTATATTTAATTATTAGAAACTGACCTGAATAGAATAGTTTATGTCTATGAAAATATCTACAATGACAAATTTCATATGCCTTTATAGAATAGTTCTTTTGTAATAAAATATATTTAAAATATTTGTATTGTAAGTTAGATATCTCTCTCTTCATGCTACACAACTAGCATAATATTTAATATATTTGCTCGCAAAAAGAAACAACACTTATTTTTTTTGCTTCGAAAGATAATTTAGATAAAAGAAGGACTTCAATCCGCCAAATAAACAAATTATTGGTTGAGATAAGCTACATACACTTCGACGTACATACACAAAATCACCATTGTATTAAAAATTACGTATGGCCTCTAAAATAAGAAAGAGGGCGTTCTATATCGTGTATCAAGGAAACATGCTTGCATCTTTCTATTTGAATGAAATAAAAAGCGAATGTAAAAATATTACCATTATATCAATTTTAATATGATATGATTCCAGTTATATCACGAATGATAAGATATTAAAAAGGAAATATATAAAATCCAACTTCTGGCAATTTTTTTTTGGTCGAATTATATTAAAAATAAAATAGTGTTTCGTTTATTATAAATGAACAAAAACTAGCAAATGCTCCTGTTTCTTTTTTATTATCTAAATTCGAAATTGAACAAATACTATATTTTGATTCAAAAGAGTTTTCCTAATAAAATTTCCAATTAATAAATCAACGCATTACCAAAAATATAATCTTTTACTCTTGTAAACAATATAAAGTCTATTGTGTCGAATTTCTTTGAGTCCTATTAATTGGGTTAATGATGATTTTTTAATCTATGTGTTTAAAGTTTATTCACAACATAGCCATTTTATTTTCAGTCACTTACAAGCTATTACAGAGAATATAAAAGTACTCAACAAGATTGAATATTACATACTTTGTCTGTCTATATGTTCAGAGTTCTTTTTGATTTAAATTGTTGTATTAAGCAATAAAATTTAGAAGGATCTAAATTGATGTGTATACAAATTATAAACTTGATAGGCTTCGCATATGTATTTACTTATATTTTGAATGTCTAGTTGCAATTGAAGAGAATCAAAATGAATTAATTAGAATAAGAATTTGATTTTTATTTTATATGTATATTCAGAAATTCTATACAACTTCACTCTGCCCAGCTGTGAACAAATATCTGAATAATTTAAAGGTACTATTTTCATCAAATACGCTTTTTTCTGTCACATATAAACCTTGAAAATGGTACTTATATTAAACCGTTTAAAAGTTAAGGCCTGGTGAAGACATAATAAAAAGTGTATGGTTAGAAAGAGCGTAAACAACTGGGACAGAAGATTTAATTATCTCGGACAAGTATGGTCAAATATCCAAAGCAATTTTTTTAGGTAGATTTACCTAGTGAGAACCTTTCGTTCATTCTTTCTTACTGAATGATCTAGTTTCCTATTGTTTTACCCCATAACGACATGATCTGCTTATCTTTACTTCATTGTTTTCAAGAGAAAGATAAATGGTATTTCAAAATCTAGTTTACCACAAGGCTGTGAAAAATTGGCAGAAAGTAGGACATTTTAAGTAGAAGAGAAGTCACCCCTATTCCTAACTGAGAACTCTAATAAGAATTTATATACTGCTTTGAAAGAAAAAACGAATTACATACTTTAAACCACCAGGAGCAAGTCCACCTTGAGTAATAATTGTTTTCATAATAAAAGCACAATCATCTAAATTCATCGGAAATTGATCAGTATCGAAACCAAATTGTAAAGTTATTAAATGAAAAATGGCGTACATTCATCAAATTCAAGTAAAGTTATTTACTCTATTTTCTATTGAAAGTGAATCTACTCATTCAATAGATTTTTTCAATGTATGGCTATATTTACAATTTATTTTGGTATATGTTTATTTGGATTATTGATTCGTGGTTATTATCATGTGCCACCATCATGTATTACACATAAAGTAATTAATAAAGAAGAGAATATAATGAAATCAATAATTGCTAATCGAATTGAATATAAATGTCATTATACAAATTTTTTATGACATAAACTATTTCATAATGATGATGAAAATCAGACAGTAATCACTAATCATAGTTTGAGAATAATAATAAATAATAATGATGACGAAAATAGAAAACGAACATTTGAACCCATGGCTTTAGTAAGAAAAATCAGAATGATAGAAAAAAAAACAATAGGAAAGATTTGTTTTTTAGATTCTTAATATTTTTGATGGTTTAAGTGTTCTTGGTGCATTGATCTATTTAACCTTACAATACAAGAATTTTCTTATCCAAATTTTAAACTAGATTTATTTATTTCTGTTAATGATCCAACTATAGTATTATTTCTTTTTTCTTATATATTAACATTGACAATGTTACCAGCTCGATTTACTTGTTTAATTATTATTGATGACGTTCTTTGTGTATTTGCAACACTTCCTCGTGCACCTTATTTCTTTGTTTTTTGTGCCAATTAAAATGAGAAAATGTTCTGTCTATTAATGATAATTAATTCTTTCCCTATTTTTTTTTTCAAAGTGGCTTCCGTTCAACAGATCCCTTTGTGGTAATGATATATACAATGATTCGTAGTGATTTATTACATTTTTGTTTAATATTTCTTGTTTTTATGTTTGGTTTTATACAAGCATTGCATGTTTTATTTGTTCGAATTGATTGCGATAATGATTTTGCTCCTGTTATTGAAACATTTTTTCATATCTTTTATGTGACACTTCAACAAGTTACCGGTGCTTATGAAAATCTTCATCGACATTCAATATTTGCTATTCAAATCATTGGAAAAGTAAATAGAAAGAGAGTTTCAATGTAGAATATGCAAAGTGTAACGCTTTAGAGTTTGAACGTCTCTGAGTGTTACACTTATTGACACCCAAATTCATGAAGTTTGCAATGTCTTATAAAAAGAAGCTGCCGCTAATATGATGGTATTTTTTTAAACATCTTTCGCGCCACGCTAATTTCTAAAGAAAAATGTCCTTGGTGCACCGCCATGGCCATTATTGTTTTGAACATATGAAAGTGTTTCAAAATCCAAAGGTATGACCACGGATGGTGCGACTGGGAGAGTATTCTTCTCCTGCTTTGACAAGATCGACGACAACATTCTCCGAATTTAGGAGAAAGTACGCTCACATTTGAGAGAGAGTGACCTTGAACTCAAATTTTCTTCGATTTTGGAAGAAAATGATCTGAAATTCCCTTCGATTTTAAGAAAAAATAACCTCAAATTGTCTGCGAATTTCGGAGAAAGTGACCAAATCCTGAGAAATTTTTATCTTCTCCCATTTTCGAAATTACACCTTGCTTTGGCTTCTTTACGCTGTCCCTGGATATGATTTAACTTTACTAGGAATTGTTAGTTTAAAAAGGTAACATTTCACAACAACTTCATCTTCTTCAATATTTGATGATACTTTAGATGTGATTTGGCACTTATATCGTCACAGTTCCAGTACCTCTTATTAATATGCTTATTGCTTGTATGTTAAAAATATTTGTTTTTTTTTTCTTTGATTAATTAATGTTATTTAGTGATGGGTAATACATATGCTATGGTAAATGAACGAAAAAAAGAATGGCTTCGACAGTGGGCAAAAATAATGTTAATTGTTGAACAATCAATTTCTCACGAAAAGAACTTTTAGCACAACAATCAAATTATTCAAAAGAAATACCTGTTGGTACACGAGTTTTAGTAACAAGACTAATACAAACAGCAAGAGTTATTGGATTCGATTCCGAACTAAATTATCTTGATGAATGTTTAGTCTGAAGAACGTACTGGCATTGAAACTATGCGTGCACTTTATTATAAACAATTACGACGACATTTAGAACCAGAAATGACATCCATACAGTCGAAAGCAAAATCAATTGCTGTTAATTCACAACATAGTTCTTCCGTTCATGAAGTTATAGGAGTTAAAAATAAACAAGATTCATTTCGAAATCAACGAGTACGTGATAGTTTCAATTCATTTGATACTACTACACCTATATAAATTGATTAGTTTTTACTTTAATCAAAAAGAATTGTATGATTTTTTTCTTGATATATACATGCAGCAATTACTAAAAGAAGTATGTAACACACAAATTCGAGTAATCAACTTTTATTTCCGAATGTTGATGGAGTACTCTTGAAATTTATATGCATTAAAAAATATTCAATAGCAAATCATTTCTCATTTGATACAAGTAATTGTCATTATTGTACTGTCTCAATCACAGGATATATGCACATTGAATCTCGCGCTAACAATGAGTATTTTAGGAAGAACAAAGTTAACTCTACCGGAAATATTTACTCTCTTTTTTTAACTATAGTGCTATTAATCGGAGTGATTTTTGATTCCATTGCAGGAAAAACAAATTTAATGAAAATATTTTGGAATATTTCAGTTTCAGAAAATACTTGCGTTTTTCGTTATTTAAAATTTGAAGTCGATTATTAAAAAGATTCATTGTCATTTTTTTATGTCAATTATGAATGTTTGTCTTGATCAGCTAGCAAAATTATACGAAGGTGAAAGGTTATTGATAAGTAATGCAATGACTTATTGCTGTTCGAAATGCCCTAATAGTATGGAAGAAGAAAAATGTCAATTGAAGTAAGAGTAAAAAACATAAACGTTGCTTAAAATTAATAACAAGTTTAACCACTCATCATCTTGATTTACGTTCGAAAACCTCGAAATTTTTACACAAAGATATGCCAAATGCATTAGCTCTTGTTTGTTATCCTATGATGGAGAAAATGCAGAGGAAATCATATTTAAATTATGATCGTTTAAAAGACAAAAGAACCCTAAATCAATGTTATAAATGTTCACAATCTGTTTGTAATGAGCATTCTGTTAAAGAGATTTTTGTATTCTTCTAAATCAAGAAAAACCATCGTTCTAATGAATCTTGCGAATAGACTATTTTTTTTCTGGCCTGCAGATCAACTGATGTTTCTGATTTTTTTTCAATCTACTAAACTCGATAACTATATATTAATATATCATTACTAGCTTCAGTTATTTACTTAATTTATTTCAATAAAAAGAGCACGATAACGAGTTCTCATACCAAATAGTAAATTAAAACAAGATAAATCATCATAAATATTTTTCATACAAGAAAAAAAAATTATTATTTATTATACATATGAATAAACATTTAGTGAATTAAATACAAATATTAATCATACTATTATTAGTCAATATCACCAGAAATTCTAAGCTTTTCAATAATAATGATCAATCATTTTTTGTTTTACAATAAAATCATTGTTTCATTACATTTCTTACTTGTTCTTTAAATGTTCGTTGTATTGTTTGATTTACTATATAATCATCATCAAATAATCGTGTTGATCAATCAATTTCATCATATATAGTTTAACCAAGTGATTATACATATGTAATAAGATAATGTTGGCTGTAACGAAACACAATGCATGAAAAGAAGGGGAAAATGTCAGGAATTTTAGTCTTCATTTTCTTTCTGTAATTCGTGACAATAATTTTAATGCACGAAGTATGGATAGAGATAAATTTAAATATTGTCCTATACTCATTCTACCAACATAACGATGTAAATATCCAAGTGCTAAAAAAAATAGATTAGAGAATATTGAAGACTAGTTAATTAGATACACCCAAGTTTTTGGACAGCTTCACGTAGAATTTCAGTAACATCATCATGTAATAATTCTTTAAGATTAATATCATTTACTTGAAGAATCATATCGCCTGGTGCAATGCGACCATCTTGTGCAACTGCACCTCTGAAACACCAAGATTTATTTTGTTTACTTTTAGTTTCATAGAGTTTTACCCTTTCATTATGGATTTAACATAAAGTCTTCCATCACTTGAATCTGTTTCATCGATTTGATCAACAATAGTAACACCCAAAAAGTTAACTGCGTCTGATAAAAACATTCTGTTAGTTTACACAATGAATGATAAAACAAATACATACCTAAATTAAGTGTTACTGTGATAATATTTGATGTCATTGTTGAGTCTGAATTTAGACTGCTGAATGGTGGGTGATGCCTGAATTTATTAAATAAAAAAATTAGAAGAAACGAATAGAGAATAGTACTCGATCAAGTCCTGATTGTAATTGATGTATTCTGCCACGAGGTCGATTTCTACTATGATATCGTGATGAAATTGTTGTTGAATCAGTAACCGTTGAATATCTAAGATAAATAAGATTTTGAAAAAGATCATATTAAAAAGGTCTATGAGTATAACAGAAGGAAACTAATGTCGGCGCAGGACTTAGATGTACTCGGTTAAAAATTGAATAAGTCAGGAACGCAAGTAGCTAGCGACCTGCGGTTTTCGAGAATTCATAGAGACATATAGGGGGCGCATATTTTTTTTAAAAATCGAGGTTTAGGTATTAAGATACAATAGGAGTGATTGTGGAATCACTGAAAGGATAGGTTCGTTATTGAATGAGATCTGATCAGATGGAGCTGAAACTTTCAGCATATATAGTCCAACTGTAGCCTTATCTACCTTAAAAATATTGTCGATAAATCTTATAATGACAAGGAAGCGTGAGTCAATCATCATCGGATCCTACATAAGGCTCTCAATCACTCAATATATGAGCAAATGGGCTCAATCTTTAAGTAAATAAATACCATAATCTAGACTTCATATCTATGCAATAATATCAGAGTTTGATTGTACAAATGTACGGAAACAGCGAAAATTCAATGAAGAAATGATTTTCATACAATACATATTTTATAATAAATCTTTTGAACTTTCTCAAGAGGAATACAGAATTTAGTAATATTTTCACCATCTATTCTCGTTCATATGACCAAGGTCTGATATTCTTGCACAGATATAAAGTCTAGATTATGGTATTTATTCACTCAAAGATTGAGCCCATTTGCTCATATACTGAGTGAATGAAAGCCTTATGTAGGATCCGATGATGATTGGCTCATGATTCCTTGTCATTACAAGATTTATCGACAGTATTTTTAAAATAGATAAGGCTACAGTTGGGCTATATATGCTGAAAGTTTCAGCTCCATCTGATCAGATTTCATTTAATAACGGGTTTATCCTTTCAGTGATTCCACAATCACTCCTATTGTATCTTACCACTTAAACCTTGATTTTTTTTTAAACATGCGTTCCCGACTTATTCAATTTTTAATCGAGTACCTCGAAGTCCTACACCGACATTAGCTGCTAGTAAGTTTTGATTTTTTCGAATAATTCGCAGTTCTCGCTAGATGAGCCTAGTTGCATATAAAATTCTACTTATAATACAGTTATTGAAATAACGCTTATAATGCAGACGCCGAAAAACACCATCGGTCATTATTCACTATTGCATATTGAGAAAAAATTGTACTAACCGATCATCTTCCGTTTCATCTAAGAACGTTGTTGATTCCAAGTCATTACTTGGAAATGATATAACTTCAATTCCAGCTCGTTGCTTAGCAAAATATTTTTGATAATCAGTACTATTTGCTGATGCATAACGTCGACTCATACGTTGTAAACGTGGTTATTGAGTATTAAATGAACTATTTATTGTTAATGTTAATATTGTATCATCTTGATGATGATGAAGATGTTTGGATTGTTTATTTCCTTCTCCTCCACCACCACGGCCACTTGATGTTGTGCTACCTTCAAGGGAAACAAGATAAGCAAGAATACGATCTTGTGTATCAAATGGTAAAATTTCTTCATCATTAATAATTTCTTCTTTAACTTTTCCAATAGATTGATCATTTGTAACAACGAAAAAATTTATATTTTGAACAAGTACGTTCAAGAGCATTTTTTAAATCTTTTAAACGCGGTAAACCAGTTACATTTAATTTTGTTAAATAAGGTGGACCTTGATCATCAATATAATAGAACACTTTAACTAATAGAACACTTATCAATAGAAAAAAATAATATAAACTGAAAGCATAAAGACGAAACGAAGTAGAACAAGGAAGGTATTTAGTCATCACAGATGCTTATTGATTGACTTCTAGCGACAGAAAAGGAGCCAATAAAATAGTTTTGGGTCCAATGTAGTCACCGTTTAAGGGAAGGGAAACAACCGTTTAAGGGAAAATATGGACACCATTATAGAGGCACACATGGTTAATCTGATTGGTTACATGAATTGGAACACATCTTGTTGTATTAAATTACTCTTAAAAATATGTCAATAATTGAAAAAAAAACTAGTACAGAATTTTTTATAAATTAAAACAGATATAACTTGCTATCGAGACATTCCATTTTGCAAAGAATTCGGGTTATACTATGAGACAAGTCAACTTATCCTATAGCATTAGTTACTACTTTCAATTAAGACATTTATACTTGTTCACTTAGTATTTTGACTTATCCTATAGGGTAAGTCGACTTGTCTCATAGGATAACTCGAA
>CAJNOL010003242.1:0-25078 GCA_905250125.1 Rotaria sordida | reverse complement strand
CAAATGCCGAAAAAAAAAGAAAATAATGTGCTTTTAAAAGTATATAATAACGATGAACAAATGGTAATGATGATGATGATGTTGCACGAGGTACATTTGCCGTTGGTGTTAACATTGATGGAGAGTCCATATTATTTTTTTTTCTTTTTGTTTTTATATAAAACTAGCAGAAGTACCCGGCGTTGCCTGGGAAATTTCACACTTAATATATGGAAACAATGCTCAATTGTGCTTGAGAAGATCTGAAAAGTCTAATTAGTGGATAGTAGATATGCATAACTACTATTTTTGCCCCCATACCGATTTTGATCTAAACTCTCAGACATATTCTGAGTCTCGATTCCATCTGATCACACCCTCAAAGGATATAGATTAATAACACTGAAAGATTGCTCTGAGGTGAGGAATTCTTCGTCCTTATATGTGTAGATCGAGAAGACCTTGGTAGCTCATATAAATTTTGTCGACTTTCTATACTTCTAAATACATGTCGGAGCACACAATTATCTCAATTAGTTCCGATCTTGACCGGCTCTTGTCTCACCTGGTGAGAATTTCAGTCCTGATTCTGTAGTTGTTTGATTGTATATTTAGAGGAAACTCATTTGGGAGATCAATTTTCCGACAGACATGCAAGGAAAACCCGCTTCCATCAAAACTCAACACAACCACACATCTACTTGGTCTAGAACTTCAGTTTTACAATATCTATTGAATAGGAGAGTTACGACAGTATATTGTGCTTTGCACTGCTGAAAACATACTGAATTTTGATTGGTTGCAAAAGAAGACACACAAAAAGATCTTCGTGCAAAAGATCTATTTAAGAACTTGATCATCGAAATCTACGACGAACAAAACCTTGAGCCTAGTAGACCACTTATTCGAAATTCTCACCACAGACGTTCTCCAAAGGTATCAGTTTCTCTAAAACTCCATGTGTATTTGACATGCCTCACCCAATAAAGCCATCGGTCGTCCAGTAAGGTATCGTGCTCGACAAATTTCCGATTTCTAATGTCCTTCTTGCGATCGTTCAGTGATACTCTTTACCGAAAAACTCGGTGTCTGTTGATTCTGCACAAATCATTAAGTTATCGAGGTGATTGGACCCCAGATTCGAATTTATCACGTCCAAAAATCCCTGTCTCATCATTTTCTCGAAAGTATAAGTGTCGTCGTCTGTTTTCTTAGGAGCTATTTTCCTATTGGTTTCCGGACAATCAATCAGATTTCGAGGCGAATGGACCCCCAGATTCGAACTCATCTCCCTCAAAATCCTCTGGTTCCATGTTTTCTGTGTGTTCACGAAGTACTGCTCAATAGTACTTCTATAATACCGAATACTGTAATCTGATTGGTCAGAAACATAGGCATACTTTTTTGCGAGCGAAAAACCAATTCTTTTTGAAAAAAAAGCAAGTGTTGACCTTCTCCTGAGTGAGAGGAGAATTCCTGTAAAGTTTGATTGCGTTCGTTCGTACGGTGTGGAAATGCATAAAGAACAGACAGACAGACAAACATTCTTCTTTATATACAGTCCACGCCCATTGAAAGTATACCGTTCGAATTTTTTGTGTTATATTAATATACGTTTTTTATCTATCAACCTACTATACATAGGAAGAAAGTCCGAAATGCGCTGCATCTTTTGGTATATTTACATTGACCATCAAATGCAGTTTAAAGTATGAAAGGTGTATTAGAAGTAAAAGTCACTTTTTCTTTTTTGCCACAATGTTCATAATGTTGTAACATTTTTTATTTCGCATATATCTCGACTTAGGTAAATGATAAAACGTTGAATTTATTTCCAAAAGATGTGCCGCGAAAAGCTCTACAAAAGCTGCATAATCGAATTCGTTTTTTTACCTGTTCTAGTTATTTTTCTGATACTCAAAATGAACAAATCACATGCCAGTGTCATTTTCCATCATACTGGAACTGTTGGAAGACTTTTTTAATCACCATATATCTCGACTTGAGAAAATGACGGAATATGGAATTTTTTTTCAAAAAGGTATGCCGTCGAAAGCTCTACAAAACTTGTATAGACCAAGTCCTGTAGTGAATCAGAGAAGCCCTCGAAACGTTTTCTACATGATGGGAATTGATACTGCTATGTAAGTTGTTTCATTGTGAGTATCAGAAAAACCACTAGAGCAGATAAAAAAGAATTCGATTATGCAGCTTTTGTAGAGCTTTTTACGGCGCATCTTTTGGAAAAAAATTCAACGTTTTATCATTTACCTAAGTCGAGATATATGCGAAAAAAAAATATTACACCAGTACGGATACCCGAAATTTGATAAAAGAAAAAATGTCACTTTTTTTTCTATCACACTTTTTATACTTCAAACTGCGTTTGATGGTCAATGTAAATGTACCAAAAGATGCAGCGCATTCCGGGCTTTCTTCATATATATAGTAGATTAATACATAAAGAACGTATATTAATAAAAAAAAACACAAAAAACTCGAAGGGTATACTTTCAATGGGCGTGGACCGTATGAGATTAGCTTCAGATCTGAAATAAAAATCAAAATATTTCTTACTTTCTATTCATTATATAGATAAGATTTTCGAAGTTAATAATAAACGAGTTATATTTAATTCAGCAATAAAATAATTTAAATGAGAAATAATTATATTGAATGAGCAATAATTTATTTAAATTAAAGGTAAATTTTATATAAAAAGGGACAATATGGATTGATTTTGTGATGGCATATTTCAAAGATGTGCTATAAGAGAGAGTTTTGTTATACTATACATGTGTATTTTCGATCTCTTTCTTTCTTTCGATACATATATATCTACGCCTTTCGTTATCTTTCTTTCTGTCAGATAGGGAGTTGCACCGGGTTTTCTGGATCCTGCCAACGGATCGTGAGTCATTCTATCGTCTCAAATATTGAACTGTTATTCGAGTACACATTTTCTAGAGCAATGTTTGCTCTTTCAGACTATATGATTAGAACTGTACAAGAGCCATTCATAGCCGAAAATTTTTAAACAAAAAGGTCCAGGTCCAGACATGGATCCGGATCTTTTTATTTAAAAATTTGCGGCTGTGAATGGCTCTTGTGCAGTTCTGATCATAGTCTGAAAGAGTGAACATTAGCCTAGAAAATGTGTATTCGAATAACAGTTCAGTATTCGAGATGATAGAATGACTCATAATCCGTTAGTCAGATTCAGAAAACCCAGTACAACTCCCTCCATCAGATACATTCACATATTGCTTTCTCTTGGATTCTTGATTTCTTCCTTTCATACAATCATTCAGGTATATTCCATTCGTATCATATCTATTCCTGGTATATTCCGTCATTTCAGATATATATCTACGTATGTGATAGCAGGGAGGCTCTTATTTTTCGGAAATAAACAGTATATATATACAAGAACATATTACGGATCTAACACATTTATATATACAAATACGTAAGAAAAAGAGGCAGATCATTTAAGGCAAAAATGCTTTATTGACACAATAATATACTATATTTTTCATTTTTTTATTTTCAGTTGTAACTAAAACTAATGTAGTTTTCTTTTTTATTGCTAAAATATGGAATTACTACTGCTATTTAATGAATTAATTATTGTACATATAATAATATAAAATTGCTCAAATAAAGTTTTTTTATTACTTACAAATTATTGCTCATTCCATAATTTTATTGCTCAAATAAATGCTAGCCATAATAAACATCATATACATATGTTATATTTAATCAAAATAAAGAAAAACATGAAAATAAAAATAAAAAGTTGAAGAATAATGATCATCTTTTGTCGCTCTTTAGTTTATTTCAGGTTGAAAGAAATGAAAAAACCATTGTATATCTTAAAAAAGAACTGTCAAAGTCATATTAAAAAAAAGATGTTGTAGTAAATCTAACAAGACTCTTATCTAACCATATAAAAAAAGAATAAAACCAAAGATAAACTTTGATCTGCATATTTTTCGCTCATTATTATGACCTTATCATAGAGTAATAAAAAATAAAAAAGAAGAAACTAACGAAATACACATACAAGAGTACACTAACGTATTTTATTAGAATGTTTGAAAAATAACAACATGCGTCTTTTGGATATAATGTCAAAGAGAGTAAAGCTGACAGAAGACAAATAAACTGATAAAAAATAGAATATGAATATACTTTATCTCTATTAAGTACTCACTTTTTTTTCTAACATCTTCTCCATTAATGACAAATGTAAAGAGCACATTTAAATTACGTAGTATCTTAAAAATGACTCTTTCAAAATGAATCAATAGTATAAAGAAAAAACAGAAAAGATACGAAACTTGACATGATATCGATTACAATTCTGCGCTTTTTTCAATAATTAATCATTATATTAAATAGTAAGCATATAACGTTATTTTCTTTCGAAACACAGTTCGAGAACATATATTCTCGTTGGTTTTTTTTCATGATGGCAAATATAATAACAAACATATATTTGAATATTTTATTTTTTTAGTTCAATATAATTCTAGATTTTCTAAGACTTACAGAATTTTTTGATAATATTACTATTCATTTCAAAAAATAGAATACAATTGGTAGTTTTTTTAATAACTCAAGAACGAAAGCAGCTATCGACCTGCGGTTTTCATCATTCGAAAGAGAAATGTGGGACATGTGATCATGTGCTAGAATTCGATTGGACAGCCATTGACCAATGGGATGAATTTCCGATGAACATTTTACAAATGATATTTGGAAGACATTTTTGATTCAAATTTAAGTTTTGACATGAGTATTCGATAGTCAAAAGTGTTCTCTTTCGATCTACACAAAGCCCACCTTTTTAGCTTCTTTCGTTAAGGAGTTACAAGAGTTTTTCAGAGATCTCTGATTTTAGTCAATTCGACTAGGATCACCTGGAAAAGCATCTAGACAGGGGTAATTTATCATGCTGAGTCGAGTGATGATGTTTGTTTTTGGGTTCGAATTGATTTGACATTTTAATCTCAATATTTCTGAAAGTGCACATTTTGGCGCCCTGTAGCGTAATGAGTCATCATTTCAGAAATATTGAGATTATAATATCAAATCAAGTCGAACCCAAAAACAAACATCACCACTCGACTCCGCATGATAAATTACTCCTGTCAAGATGCTTTCTCGGGTGATCCCAGTCGAATTGACTAAAATCAGGGGTCTCTGGAAAGGGTTACAGGATGCATGTCTTATTGATCAAATAAAACAGGCATTGGTATATGCCAAGTTACTTGATCAGACATAACTGTGTCCATTAAAAGCAAATAACCACTTAAAGGTTTCGATATATGTTTGATTACTTTTGGTTTTAATAGTTTCTTATTTGCTGGTGATTTTCTTGGATATATTGATAAAACATGTTTAAGTAGAAACTCGGTTGATAAAGTTGTGTGTGCAGTCTTATCAGGTGTTTTAAGATCTCGTCCTTCAAAAGTAGCTATTGGTAATACTTCAACACCATTTCTTTTGATTCTCCAGCTTAAACATGGCCTTCTTTTTTCTTTTGATTGATTTTCTTGTTGTTTTTGTAATGATACACATGATGTTGAAGTACTATTGCTGGACGATGATAAATTTATTTCAGATATTGTACATCTAAGTTGTTCCAAAAGTGTTTCTAATTTTATATTTAATTGATATATTTCACCTATACATAGTGTTATTGTTGATGTTCCTATAAACAGCACATAAAAATTTCTTTTAAAAATCTTTTTAATTAGGGGTGTGGGTATGGGTGTGGATGAGGGTGTGGCTGTGGCTGCATGTGTGGGTGCGGATGAAAAAGTTATACTGTCCACATCCATCCACTCACGCCCATACCCACCCACACCCTATTTCTGGTGATATTTTTTTTTCTTGTTCTTTTTCTTTTTCAGCTTGATACTGTAACTAAAAGAAAAAACGATTAAAAATTTTCTTTATTAAAAAGAATATTTATTTGAGTTACTTCAATTGCTTCGAATGCTTTTTTGATTTGAGAATCTTATTGTCCTTCAATAACTTGCTTCAAACGTTGAAGTTCTACATCAGTTTTTTGGATAACATTATAGTACTCCTTATTAATTGCAATCGTTATTATTGAAGAATTCTAAACAAAAATAGAAAGACATAAACATGCAAACGCAATCTCTTGCTTTTAGGGTGAGGTGAGAATGTAGTGAAAGTGGAATCTTGGTAGAGTCCATTGAGTCAAAAAAAAATTTTAATTCGAGTCCGATCTCATGTTTTGGACGAAATGAAAGTTTTTTTCATATGTACCTGATGTTCGCTTTCGAACAAACTCTATATGTTGCTCAAGCAATATTCCCGGTGATCTTATACGAATGAAGGTATGACTAATTTCTTCTTTTAGTGTAGTACTCATTGAGTGGGATCCAAACCTGAACCCAGTCCGGAATTCAGTCAATAGGAGAATTTTTCTTTATGAGGAAATAAACTCTACTGGTTCAGTACATTTTATTTTCTTGGGATCAAAAAAATTTCTAACATTGATTTTCATTACTCATGCAGACAGGCAAATGACAAAACGTTGTTTCGACGTATTCAAAGCATAAATTAGTGCAAACAGCGCTTTACAACTAGCTCACCAGGCAAATCAAAGAAACAAACGTGTGGAAATGATGCTTTTTTCGATATAAACTCGTTCTTATGCGTTAAGTAGGTAAAATTGATAGTTAAATCCGTTTCAGTACAAAAATGGGCTTGTTATAACGCATCTAAATAGGAATTACCTATGTAAATAAAAAGCCATTAAAAATCAGATTAAAATCGATTAATATGGCACTATTCTAATCTGAATATAACCTGACTTTTGGCCTTAAACTATTGATTTCCTCTAGTTTGAAGATTTTTTTTTCTAATTTGTATAATCGATTACTAATTTAATCAATTTTAATCGATTGATAAAATTTAATCGATTATTTGGATTAGAAAAATCTTTAAATCAGAAGAAAACAAAAACTTAAAGCTAAAAATTAGATTTTAATCAGATAAAAATAGTGCCACATTAATCCATTTTCGATAAAAAATAATTGACTTTTATATGATTTTTGTAACGTTCGTTTTTTTTGCATGGATACTACAGTACTGTGGCGTGAAATTCAGGATGATGGGATGTTTGTTTAACCAGTTCTCTTGTAATGGTTTTTTTGTTTTTAATTTACGACTATACTTGGGTATTTATTAGAGAATGCTATAGACTATCTAATGGTATAATAATATTAGTAAATCATGGAATTAGCTTTGTAAGAGAAATAAATTAAAAGATATGTGAAACAAAGTGTGACATTGGTTTGATCAATTTTTTAAGTTTATCTATTTCACGTCGAAAACAACTTATTTAGAAGGAAAAGTCAGATGTTTAGTAACTATCAACTACTCTAGTTACTAACCGAAGGGATACTATCTCAGATTTTCCGTTTAATAAAAGTTTACTCAATGTTATCGTCTGCATTCATACTGATTTTAGCATTTTCGTCTCCATTTTCCTCTTTCCGTCAGCTTCTTCATATTTGTCTGCATTCTCTATATTATATGTAAACCTTTCTACCAAAAGATTATCGTTAATAAGCATGTCGCAGTATTTATGACCATATACTAATCAACATGACCATAATTATCGCTACCGCTGTTTGGATCAATGTTCATTTTCTTTTATAATAGAGCAATTGATAACAATTAAATGAAACGCTATTGGTAAATGATAGCTGCTGTATGTGAGTGCATAGTCGACTGGTAAAAATATAACAAATACGTAACGCTGCATTAAAATAATCAAAATAAGGCGAACGACAGTTATATATGAGGTGAATGATTATTTATATTTACTAATAGTTTTTACTTATTGAAATGGTGTTAATTGTGGCTAGTCGTGGTCTCTATACGTCCATAGCCATAATACATGACAAACAACTTTTATTGTGTACAAAAAATGCGAAAGACTAAAAAACACCAAAAACAAAAAAAAATCAAATTTTCAACCTGAATTTGACGCCAAAGTACTGTAAATATATTTTTCTAATATAGCACGTGCAGCTCGTCGTGGCATTGATTTCCCAAGCGTCTGCATTCGGTATTCATGCTGCACAAAAAATACTACTTTAGGTATTAACTTCATTCATAAATACCCGATGGACTATAAGGTAACCGAGAAAAAATTGAATATCTTCATCATGGCTCGAGCAAACGAGCTGATTTTTTTGTACCAATGATAGAGGCATGTTCAAGCTTTATATCCATAACGACATGCATAGAGAGATCCTTTGTCAAGTAAATTGTTTTTTCCCTATGCGTGAAAGAGTAAAATTTTTTGTTGAGATCAATGGTGATACTTAATAAAAGATCTCTCTAGGTTTGTCTTTATGGATATAAAGCTTGAACATGCCTCTACCATTGATAAAGAAATCAGCTCGTTTGTTTGAGCCATAATGGAGATATTCAATTTTTTCTCGGTTATCTGACTTATGGCTCATCCAGTAATTTCAATGTAAAATTCAAAGTAACAAATAAGAAATGTTTGGATTTTATTTTTCTATTTATTTCAATTAGTCGATATTTCGACTTATTATTATTTACAGGGGTGAAACTAAGAGGAGTCGCGTGGGGCGTAACGAACCCCCTGCTTCTGAGATTTACCTATATAACAACTCCCTGCTTTTGAAATTAGACAACGGAGCGCCCCCATTTTTGAGACTCGTCTATGCTGCAATCCTCCTACGACTCCTTGCTCTAAGTGGTTAGGTACGCCCTGATTACTTATTTCTCTATTTAGGAATATTATGCTGAAAATTATCGTAGTAATACAAGCTATTCAAGATTAGATATAATTAATGTTCGTGAGTAATGTTTTGATTCTCTTTATAATGACTACAAAGTTTGGTCAAAATATCGAACAATTGAAATAAATCGAAAAATGAAATCTAAATATTCCTGATTCATTAGTTGAATTTTCTATTTAAATTATTATAGGAATTTATTGGAAATCTTATTCTGATAAATTTGATATGGCTATATTACTATTTAATTTATATTCAATTAATCAATATGAACTCAAATGGATTTTACAACATCGTCGAATCGAAAAGGCTTTGATTAAATTTCAAGCTGATGAAAAACCAAGACTTGAAGAAGCATTATCACTCATCCCGACAAATCCATTATTCATATCGTGAGTAATTGCCCAAACCATAATGAAAAAAGAAAAATAAATTATTCCATCTTATTGCATCCCAACCAATTATTTTTTTTTAGATCTAGAACTGAAAATGAAGAAGAAAGTTTTGATGAGGATGATGATGATATTTTATCTGATGTTGGTGAAGGAACTATCGATTGTGCAGTTGGTAGTGAAGGTATTTATTAAAATTATCTTAGAATGAAGATTAAACTTATGAAAAATATACTTCTAGCATCGACTTCAAGTTCAAAACATGATGATGATGATCTTGATAATCCAGATGGGTGTGGGTGTGGAGTGGGGTGGGTGTGGGCGCAGGGTGTGGGTGTGGGTGTAACGTTTCTGTTCAGTGACCACACCCACACCCACACCACCCACACCCACATCCACACCCACACCCTGCTTCGCTTACTTGACATCTTTCTATTAAATCAAAAATTAAAATATAGTTTCGGACAAATGAAAATCTAAATAAACTCCAGTGTTACTATTCCTTTTTCTAGTTCATCAATAACATTATCACATCATTCATGAAATATACAAGACTTCAAACCTCCATCATGAGCTGCTCTTAAACCTCTCAATGATCAACTGCAAATTATTTCATTCAGATACCATAACAATACATGCAAATATATCGAAATGGAATTTTACATAGTTGTCATTTTTATTTAAAATGTCTATGAAAACATCTAATATACTTAGAAAATTATTTGCTAGATATCGTGTTCTTTTGATAATTTCTTTGTATGCATTTGGAATATTCTGATTTATTGTTTTAGATAAAATATTAGTCGAATTGTATTCTACACACAGGAAATTACAAGAGCAAATACTTAGAAATCATTCGCTATTTTAAACACACATTGCTTTGGACAAAAATTTTTTACATCCCTTCTAAAGTTTCAAGAGTGCGGGTATTACACTCACACTCTTCTATCGTCTAAATCATTGATCTTGGTACATAGAAACATAAAAATGTGTTTTTTTTCGTAATAAAAGCATCCAATACAAGTCATTGAAATATTTCATGTTCTATATATATTGAATAGTATTGCATTAATAATAATCGCATAATAATCTATTGTATATTATTGAATTTGTTGTAAATCAAATTCACTAGTGGTACATTGTACCAATGTTGCAACTTGATTTTGACGTATTTCTTTTCTACAATATACTCGCCAACATTTATTTATAAAAACACACTTAACTTGTCGTCGGAATCGTGTTGATGTTATTAAAAATAAATAGAAAGAACCCTAAAATAATCAAGATAAATAAAATAAATCTCTAAATTTTGACATACTGCATAATTAAGATCAAACAATGAAATAGTTATAGCTGTAAAAAGTTGTAGAATGACGTGAGAAATCATACTGTCAGTGTTTGTTAATGTACTAAGTGTATAAATTCGTTGTACAAGATATGGTAATATCATAACGACTAAAAATCCAACTCGAACAAGAATCATTGCTGTCAATTGTTGATCAAGTTTTCGTCGACGTATTGGCATTTGACGTTGTACAATACGACGAACATTTCGATAAGCTAGTATACTGAAAAATGTCGAAATAGTAATCGGTAAAATTCCAATGAGTATGAGATAATAGAAATATGTGACATAATGTCTAAATTTCTGATTATATATATTACATCCATATTTTGATTGAATTTCAAGTAAGAACAAAGCTAATGTATTATGTAAAATCCAAAATATAGTTGCAATAGTAGTAAAAATTTTCGCTCCTTTTATTGTACTTTTTTGTCTTAAATATGGATGATAACTTGTTGATAAATATTGATCGATAGCAGCAAAGCAAACAATATTAAGTGAAATAACAGTTAGAGATTGTGTCAAGAATGCTCTTAATTTACACCAAAGTAATGATGTTTGTGTTAAATCATTACCAAATCCATGAATTGCAATATTAGCTGTATCTACAATCGTCAATTCAAGTAAATCAAGAATTGATTCTGCAATGAGATAAAAAGCAGATGGATTTCCTCGAAAAATTGTATGACGAGTAAATACAAAGATGTTAGCAATATGTCCAAAAACACCAGAAAATAAAATAATAAAACTAGCATAAATTGTATAATGTTGAGAAGCATTAAGAATTAATTGTGCTGTTGATAATAATGACATTATGTATATGCAGTGTTGATTTCCTTTTTTTAGGAGTAATGAATAGTATTGTCCTTGTTTTTCTTTTCAATAATAACAATTTCTTATTCGCTAAAGATAACAATATATATATATATATAGTGTAAGAAATACGAGCTTTGAAAGATTTGAACACTTTCTCTTGATTTTGAAGACTATGAAAAATTACATCAGTAGATATTCATTATAAAGAAATTTTGTTTTTAATTATTCTTAACACGACTTTATGTTAGAAATTGCAAAAATATGAACATAGACAGCGCGCTGTGGTAGCGAGAGGAAGTCATTGCTTCCTCAAAAAACAATGACATTGGGGCGCTCATAAATATGAAATATTTACCACAGCCTGAAGTCTACAAAGATTCTTTTAACATTGTCAATTAGAACATATTAGGAAGATTAAAAAAAAGCATGATTTTTCAGATGAATGTTAGAAATTATCATATAGCTTAGGTTATAAATAACATTATCACAAAAAAAAATCTTCGGGTCGCTTTCATCAAATTAGCTTAGCTTGTGGGGTAGAAATTTATAATCTACTATCAAATGAAACAAATACATGTGTAGCGTTTTATAAAAGAATAATAATAATAACAATAATAATAGTAAATCGAAAGGAAGTCTATGAATGACACTATTTCAGAGTTATTTAGTTCAAAAGGTAACGATAATAAGGTTTCGAATTTTTAAAACATCAAACATTGGTTTTTGCAAACACGCTGATATTTTCATGTTCTATCGATTACAACTGTGCATTTTATTCATGAAGTTTATGTTCATTTTGTCTAACTATTCTCTTCGATGATGATAACTGAAAATTATCTATATGAAATACTTCATAAATATTTTTCTTACTTGACAATAGATGAAATTTGTATCGCAAGATGAAAAAAATTTAACTTGGCAGTAGTATTTACTTATGTTATACGTATGAAAAACAAAAACTTTTAATATATCTTCATCATTGACTAAAAACTTAGCCCATTAGACTTAATCGAAGCCGAGATGTTTCAAATTTTTATCACAGGACTATTTATGACTTACCCTGTTTATTAGATTAAAGTTGTAAAAAAAACCTAGGATAAAAAAGGCTGATGCCAATAAAATTTTGATGAACGAAGTCTTTAGAAAATCATATTCTTTTGAATTTTAGCTGGCTTTTTTCCTTATTCGAGTGGAAATAATATTTATCTTTTAATGCATTCATTGAATGCGATAGATAAAAATAAGAGAATTAAAATAGATTTTCTATACTTATTTTTTACACACAATCAAATGTCTTTACTTGTTGGACCTATATTCGGCAGGCAAAAATAATTCTATGTCAACAAAGATATCATGTTCAGGACATTTCGAAACAATCTTATTATACGTGCTGATACAAATGATAGCTGAGCTTTTCTATCTTGAAAATCATCAAGAAAATGGATATCTTCATTTAGTATCATGGTATTAATGGAATTATGATGACTGACAACTGTCATTTTGATCTTAAATCTATTCATAATTAAAGGATAATATTTCTTTTGCTTCGATTATTTTTTTACTTAATAACATAAAAAACCATGTTACGCCGACATGAGAGAGAGTTTTTTTTTATGTATAAAATTCTATTTTATATAAAACTATTTAAGAAGAAAAAAAAACAGATTATCACTATGCTCCCAATAATGAAACTCATAGTCGAAAAATAAATAAAACGTCGAAGTCAATCTTCGTATCATGCAAATCGATCAATAAACTCAATTACAAAGCTTAGGATACATAGCAAAATGCTATTATCAATTAAATTGAGTAATCTTTCGATGGACATTGAACTTATACATAAGTTAAACCTAATCGAAATCGACATCTCAGAATCAATGTTGTCATTTGATTACTAGACTTAAATCCAAGCATATTGTATACCCCTGGAAAAAAAATGGTTATAGTCGATTTTTTAAATATATTTTCACCATAGAAATATATTATAAAGAAAATAATAGTATCTATTCTAAAACTGCTCTTATGATCTAAAATCTCTGATACTAATGCAACTGTTTGTTTGATTGTATAAGGTTTTGAACCAGTTAATAGAATCATTGGAGTTTTACAATCATTCGATTAGAATAATAATTTAGTTGTTGCTTTGTCAAGAAGTTTTCTTAATGAAAAAAGTAATGGTATCATCACCTGAGACAACAATTTCAGTTATTGTTGCTAGATCAAAATATTCAACAAAAATTGAGTAAGTTTGAGAATAGATGCCTTCATAAATGATTGTATATTTGAGACCTGACGCGTTGACTAATTCCTCAGTATGCAAATGTGCTGCCACCATTTGTGATTTTCAAGTATTATTACATATAATATTTCGATGTTCTGTAGTTGAAGAAGAAATTATATTCATAGAATTAATTTCAAGTTTAAGTAAATTTCATAAAACAATTTAGCAAAATTCACTAGTTGAATCAGTGAAATTAAGTTTTGCCATATTTTCTAATTAAAATAATTTCTTAAAAAGTCGAAAACTTTAATTGGTATATTTAAATCAAAATATGTAGTTTTCAGAGTTTTGAAATGAAAATCGTCAAAGATTGAAGTCAGCAATATTTTTAGACTTTTAAAATCCTAAAAATTTATTTCGAAATCCTCAAAATCATTTTGATTTTCTGGAAAACCTTTTTAATTAATGTGTATGTCTTAAATCATCATGGTAGATGAGTTTTGGTGGAATAAAATGAAATGAAGTTAAACTATTATTTACTCTCGAATCTACAATAATAACCATTTAGAGCAACAACAGCTGTAAATAAAATGATTTGGTTAGTGTTGTATTGGATGAAAAGTTAATTATTTGTTTGACTATGATACTTTTTACTTCAGTTTTTGAAATTTTACTTTTGAATATTTTGTCAGTGATCTGTCAATTTTTTTAAAAATAGTCATGTTGATTCAATCAAACAAATACTAAAATTAATCATCATTTATTCAGTCATATCCAAGACTATTTCTTGTTATATCTTCTATTACATAGATACGAGTCTTTACACAATCGAAAAGTCTTTTCAAATTAGAATTAATCAGTTCATAACATACGATATCTTATGCAAGTTTCCAAGAAAGTCTACAAGTATGCATACGTAAATTAAAACATCAAACAGTGATCAGAAGAAAAGGGAAAGATAATATAAACTAGCAAGGAAAATACGTGATGTATTCGAATGATATCATTAGAACAAAAATATTGATTCATGCTTGAAAAAAAACACAAAATAATAAGAAAAAAAATCTAGTAAAAGGATTATGTCGTATAAATATACGGATTTGTTTTTCTCTTGCATCGAGCAAAAAATTGAAAGAAAAGACAAAACTGTATAGTGTAGTGTGATGAAAAAAACGTGTGCGAAAAATATTAACCCATGTCTATCTCATCACAATGTGTATGAAATAACACGGTTGATTGATCCACGTAAAAATAAACATTACCTGAAAAAAAAACCAAGTAATTTCATTGAATATAGATACGTAAGATAGCTTGCTTACAAGATGCACAAAAACAACTTCAATATATTCTGGTGTTAATTTTCATTGTAAGTATTTTTAATTAACTATATATCGATTTTTCTATGGAATGCGACATATCAGACATAAGTATTTACTTCAGAATTCGAAATCAATGTTTATATCACGTTGTAGAGTAAACACAAAAATGTAAGAAAATATACTTTATGATTCGGAAGATCGTTTCTATATATCTATAAAATGTATACATTAAGCATTAATTGGAGTTTTCTTCGTTGCAATATATTTTATCTTGCTGTGAAACTATTTATGCATCCTAATGTGAAGCTTCAACCTCCGCTATCAAATGTTGTTTAAACTGTCCTGTATGATCTTTCTGTGGAAAACAGAAGAAACTTTTTTCCTTCTATCTACATGATGTTATTCTCAAAATAATACTTGAACAGTATCGCTGGAATAGCGTTACGAAAAGATCTTGTTTTAAATTTCAATAACTCACTTATGAAATATCAGTAAAAATTAGTAGACAGTAATTGACTTTTGATAGTGATTCAAATGCGGTACTTTTTTCTCAAAAATATTGCACGTTGAGCAGGATAAATGTAACGCTATTGCAAAAATCTCATCTTTGGCACAATTTTTGTTTACATAATAGAGCAATAGTTACGATAATACAAGCATGAGATAAGTAACTGGTATATTGCTGATAGAAATACTAGACTTGGTTAAAACTGGCATTTTTTTGCATCGGAACTGTATGGGAATCGACATGCTTTAGTTTAAATTCGAGATCGAAATTGCGTATTTCTAGGAAAAACATCTACTGCTTCAGAATAAATTTTCTTCTCAAGCATACAATGATAGATTTTCCTTCTTTCAGAAAAGAGTCAGCGAATCTCTTGGATTCGCGCTACTTGTAAGTAAACACTAGATAATTTCCGCTCCTAGTAAGATATAGAGGTCAGACAATAGCAGATCGTTAGCACTACAAATGAGTTACAACTGGTAAAAAAATCACATTTTTCTGATAAGAAGTTAAAGTCATCGAAACGGATATATTTTGGGGTACCATGTTGACTGATCACGCCCATATATATTTGTTGCTATATGAACATATAGAATGACGCGCTCTTTTCAACGGAATCACAAACATAATCATGCTCTAGCCCTTTGCAGAGTAAGAGATTATTTGAAGATGTTCCATGGTATGGAAGAAAAAAAAAAGTTGATTAAAATGATGAATTGATAACAAGGAGACGATATCGATAATATTAAGTAATTGTCGGTGTCTTCATGCAGCTATAGACGAAGAGTACATCTATAATGCCAGACACATACACAACAGTAGCCATTTCTGATTACACAGTGAGAAAATTTTTGTAGAGTTACAAAATCCCTCTCAGAATCAATGAATACTATTAACTGTACCTAAGGTGCTTCACAAATCCCAATATAAGAATCAATCACGTACAAGTTAGAGACACTATCGATCATCAAAGCAACAAAAGCGCACGTTTTGATCACTAAAAGACACGAAGCATTGAAGAGACACCAATAGTTGGGCACAAATTCTCATGTTTTGCTACTGAGAAATCATTGGTACATATGGAAATAAAGCGCTCAGCCATATGCGAATTACACTTAGAAAGGCACTAACCAGTTTCCAGGATCAACCCAGAAACCTCTAGGAACATTCTCAGAACAAGCCATGAGATAGGCTCAAAAGAGTTAATGGGTCCATGTTGTCACAAGCCACCAAGAAATATGAGTAATACTGCGGAAATAGTCTTCGTTAGATATGGAGATAACTACCATCAAGCACTGGAAGAGATATGAAAACCATTCTTTATCGACCTCAACGAGTAACAGAGACCAACTCTAGGAAGCCTATGAGAACTTATGGATACCCTCCTTATATATCGCATGAAGGGTTATAGGTATTCCTATGATAGTTCATGAACAGTACAGAAGAAACGCTCACGCTCAGATGAACGTAAGCTGTGCAGTCCTACTTTGATTTGTTATACTTTAGTTTACTTTTTGCCTAAAAAGATGATATCTTATTTTATTTTACTCTAAGCATCTGTTTTGGAGTAAAATAAGAATAGTTTCTTTTTTAACTTTAATTTACTGTACTTTTTTGGTAAAGTAGAGCTACTTTACTTGATAATATTATTCATATATACTTTTTATGTTTGCAGATAATAGTATACAAAGAAAGTTTTATGAAATATCTTCTTATCTCTCCCTTTGAAGATCCTGTTCCGCCAAAAACATATGGCGGCGCGGAGTTAATTGTTTCAAACATTACTGAAGAATTGGTCAAGCGTGGCAATGATGTTTACTTAATTGCCTCTGGAGACTCCATAACCCGTGCGAACTTGATACCAATCGTCGAAAAATCGCTTCGCTCAGCGGATCGTGATGAGTATGCGCATATGAGGGAGTATTGGAAATCTGTCGCCGTAGAAAAAATTCTGCAATACATTGATGAAATTAAACCAGACATCGTCTTTAATCATATCGGCTATCGTCTAATAGCATTTTCTAACTTGGTACATTATCCAATGATATCTATTGCTCACGGTCCACTTACTTCTGCATCCGAACGAGCTGCATACACAAAATTTCCAACAGGCAATCACGTTTCAATCAGTGACAACCAGCGCAAAGCCTTGCCTGATGTTAATTGGGTTAAAACTGTTTATAACGGTATTGAAGTCGATAAATTCGACTTCAATCCAACTCCAACTGGTAATTACTTTGCATTCCTTGGCAGAACCAGCCCAGAAAAAGGTTTAGCAGAGCTTTGCAAAATGATTAAAAAAACGAAGTATAAGCTAAAAATCGCTGCTAAAATTGATCTATTTACTGAGGAATATGTTAATAACGAAGTTAAACCGCACATTGACAGTGAACAAATTGAGTTCCTGGGTGAAATTGATCATACTGGCAAAAACGCACTATTGAAAGACGCAAAAGGTCTATTGATGTGGCTCAATTGGGAAGAACCATTTGGCCTTGTGGTTATAGAAGCAATGGCTTGCGGCACTCCAGTGATTATCAATAAACGAGGTTCAATGTCGGAACTAATTGTAGACGGCAAAATTGGCTATTTAGTAGATACGATTGATGAAATGCAGGTGAAGCTTGAAACTATCGATCAAATCGACCGCGCTGCATGTCGCAAGCATGTAGAAAAAAACTTCTCTGCGAAACGTATGACTGATGCTTATATTGAACTTGCAGAGACGCTTATCGCACGAAATCAGTAACTAATCGTTTATATAAAAACAAACAATAGTGTTGTTCCGTTTTATCTATGGTAATCTTCTCTTATCTTAGAAATAAATCTAAAAAAAAATTTTAAAAAAATTGCGGGCGATAACAAATAAGTACCAAAATTTTTGTTGAAGACAATAGTGATACTTAAAAACAATTCATTCTAGCCTTGTCTTTATGAATATGAAGTATGACCTTGTCTTTATTATTGGTAAAAAAAATGAACTCGTCTGATCAAGCCGTAACAGAGATATTCAAGTTTTTTGGATGCGTAACTTTTGGACAACTCTGTACTAAAATAATCGTCTGTATAATTTGTCCAATTCTTTTTCATGAGAGGTAGGGTGATGAGTCTAGCAACCATTATCGCGATTTCACCCTTGCTAAAGGACTCATCCGATAGCTTTGAATATTTTCTTCTTGCGCATTTTAGTTAATCTATGAGGAAAGCTGGTTGATTTTAGTTTAGTCAGTTTTCGTGGATGTTTATATTCGTTTGCTGGTACGTTATAAGATAGATATCCTTGGTTTTGGTTTGAATTGCAGTTTTGTTAAACAATATTATCGAATTAGTAGACATATGTAAGGAATGATCAGAAAAGCTAAGTGTTTTGCATGGGGTCTTTGCTCGAGCCTTATGTATTAGTTGCAAACCATGTAGTTATTTGGATTGGGACCTCGTTTAAGAGTGTTATGTGAACGTTTGGATGGTATGTTTAGAGTCTGTTTAGATGATAATCAGATGGTGTGTGAGAGCGGAAAATTGTTTTTTCCGTGGTCTTAAATTTATTTCTTGCAGAGGTGTTTTTTTATTCAAAAGGAAGATTTATAATAAAAATGTTAATACGTAACAAAAAAATAACGAATGGGACAAAAGTTTTGCATTAACTTTGTTTTTAATATGGCGGTGCAGTGGAACATCTTGAACAGGTTGACTTTCATGATTGGATTGACTATCCTTTGTATCGCCATCCTCGACCATATTGTTAGGCGCTTCTGTGGTATGTTGAATTGTAGTTCGGTTGTCGGTATTTGGTATTGACATTTGACCAGCAAGATTAAAAATAATTTTGTTGGTTATTGTTAGATTGATATGCTTTGGTCGACTGTTCATATCATTTTGAAAATCTATTGATGAAAGATATGTGTTTATTAGTACAAGTAGAAATCAAGCTTTAGTTTTTTCTATGATTGTTACTTACAAATGTTGTTTTGAATAATTAGTGCATGATTATCGATTAAATTTTCAGTTTCTCTTCCATTATTCGCCATTGTATGGATATATAATTAGAAAAATCTAGAACACGAAAGCAAATCTTAGAGATGTCTAAATCACATGTTTCCTTGTTTTGTGTCCTTCTAATTGAAGAAATCTCTATCCTGTATCTTACAAAGAAGAGAGATACAGTCGGCTAGGTACAAAAACAAATTTTACCAAGACTTTTGTTTGTCTGATATTTTATGAGAGTTATAAATGAAATAAATTAAGTCAAAAGAAGTAGAACTCTAGAATTTCTAAACGACACGTTTTCTCTGCAAATGTTCCTCCCTAATATCGATTTCTATTGGCAATGAAGATCTTTTTTTTTGGAAAAAGAAAAAGATTTTGTAGATCTTGACAGATCAGAGACATAGGATTTTGTTTGTTTTCAGCGTCAAGATTCATGAAAATAATGTATAATAGACAAAACAAAAACGCAGATGAATCATTTTTAGAACACACAAGATGCTTCAAAAATTTTGTTTAAGTTTACAAGAACAAATGAGACATGTCTTTAAGTAACAAAATGGATCGGTAGATCTAATATTATATTAAGTCAACGTTGGATAGTTAGTGGATTGATAATAATTACGGCACTGAATAGATGTGACTCATCTTCGTCAAGACTCCATCGAAGTACTCGACAATGTAGGGTGTGGGGTGTCGGTGTAAAACGGATTTTTAATTAAATCACGAAATAATGTGTCTTTCTCATCACTCACACACTGTTTGAATTACTCGATAAAAGAAAGATTAAGAAATTCATTTTGATACCACACGAAGTTTGCTGAAAGTACTTTTTTTCTAATCGTATACGTGCGTATCTCGTTGCATATTTCTTTATCACTGATGCGAACATACTCAATGATTACACATGTGCATGTAATAAAAAGTAAAAACAGAAACAAAAAAAAACAATGAATAATGTAATTTTATCGTTGAATAGCACACTGGTTTGCCTTTTTTTTAATATTCTTGTTCTTTATTACATATGAAGAAGTTCAACGATAGTGAACTAACAGAATATTTGGTTGTTTTTCTTTGGATAGATATTCTAAATTTTAATGGAGAGTTAAATTCGTTTATACATCCTTTGTAATGCTAAAAACAGTACCCATTTCAAAATTCAAGCAATATTAAACAATGATATCAAGCTTGATTTCACTCCTGAAACATTACTCAATGACTAAAATGAAGCTGGTCCATTCATATAGGAACGTAGGTGTGGGTGTTAGTATCTCTTAGTGAACACCTACACCCATATCCACACTCACACTCACATCCCACACCCCACACCCACACCCTACAATGGTATAACCAAATGATCAATTAAATGACTGGGAATAGGTGGCATTAGGGTGTGGGTGGATGTGGGTTAATGAAATATTCACAAGTACACCCACACCCACACGCATACCCGCACCCTAGTCGAAAACCATATTTGTAAACTTTTTATTTATACATTCGACTCCTAGATCGTATTTGTACTCCGAATTTAAAAAATATGTTTTGTTCAATGTTTAAAATTCCAAATCTTGCCGATGTAATCCAGATTTTTGTTGATGGCGATAATGAATATCCATCGATGGAATTAACCAATTTTTATAGACATACTATTGATCTTATTCAATCATTTTTTATCAAACACAATGCTCTATCTGAAACACGATCGAATTTGTTTCTCGTATTCGTACAATAATAATACAAGACGAATATCAACATCATCAAAAATACATTCGTCCTATATTGATGAATCAATTGGAAATTTTTTTATTTTAAACACAATTGAAAAACCAGAAAAACATATTGATACAATGATAAATTATTTAATTGAAAATGAATTAATACGTCGTAAACTTGTAGAATTTATCAAGAATCTCTATAAGACATATCAACAAAAAGGAGAAGAAGGTCTAATAAGTTTACGACAAACCTTACCTTCACAAGCAGATACTTTCAAATGGGTTATACCATCAATTGTCAAAGAATCTGAATCATTATTATTAAAACAAGAAGAAGACGATGATGAACAACGAACAAATATCAATAATGCATCCGTCAATATTCCAGATGAAGCAATTGAAAACATGAAAAAAGAATCAGATTGTTTTCCATTAAAA
Organism: Rotaria sordida; assembly: GCA_905250125.1. NCBI lineage: Eukaryota > Metazoa > Rotifera > Eurotatoria > Philodinida > Philodinidae > Rotaria > Rotaria sordida. The sequence continues at coordinate 3,545 of CAJNOL010003242.1, read as the reverse complement.
CTTCAACCTAATAAAGTAGAAGTGGAAGGACCAAAGCCACTTGTCTGTTTTCCAGTCAAACTAGGAACACCAGGATTGAATTCACCATCGAATATAGTTTCACTCGAAAGAAAATCACAACAAGACAATGTTACAAAAGAAAAAATTTTCACATCATCTCCGTCTGAAAACAATATAATATCTTCTTCTAAATCGACAACAATCACTACAGATTCTATGAAGAAGAATGAAAATGATCAAGATGAAAAGAAAAATAAGAATGCTCCACAATACCTAAAAGTAAACAATGATAGTCAATTTGAACAAAAGAAAAAAAACTGATGAACAAGTGGTGCTGCACAATAAACACACCAATACCAATGGTAAGAAATTATAAACGAGATCATACTTGGAACCGTAGCAACTGATTTACCAATTTTCTTTTTATTGATTTTTTGAGCCACTAAAGTTGACCTGTTTTGCTGGTTTTGAACGATTTCCGTAGTTTTTGTCCTGTTGTCAAGATCTTGTCAGCTATTAGCATCATGTAACTATTAAAATATTTAGATTTTGAGAAACTTTTGAATAGGAAGTTTAACATTAAAAAAACCGTACTATCATTCTATCGACAATAGTATCCTTTTACGGATTGAAATGCTTTTCAGTTGTGTTAAATAATAATAATTGTTTTAAATAAGAATAGATCAAACTTATCAATTATAAAGAAATCATATCTTTATAGAGAAAAAGTATACATGTTGTTCAATATCAGTTGCTATGAGTTACTAACTGAAATACAACAGACTAAAATAGAAGTTGTTATTACTAAAAACTCCAAGAGTTATATGAATTTTACATTGTACTTCTTCATAAAGCTAAAGTAATAAACTATTTTTCAAAAGAACTAATTGCTTAATTGATATATTAAACACACCGGGTTTTTCCATCCGTTAAGTCAAAAATTTTAATCAATCGATTCCAAGTATGAACGAGATAAATGATTCAATTCAGTTCATATTCTATTATGTCTATTCTAGTAAATACTCAACAAAGATCAATTGAAGTTGAACGATCATCCGATCGAACATCGGGAACAAGAAATATTTCTTTGACACAAGTACCTTCGGTTATATTCAAATGTATTCGTGTTTCAAATATACATGATTATAATCTTTCCATATTGAATGTATTGCCATCAGCTGATAATGCAAGTTCAGGTAATCAGGAAGATGATCTTAAGACAGGTCGATGTGATGAATATTTCGTCTTTCGATATCTTCAATGGAAATATTCTGATGAACAAATCGAATGGGTCAATCAACAAACCGAGTCTGGTTTACCGTTTGACATTCGACTAGTGCACAAAACGACAAATAATGAAACGGAATTGATTGAAGTCAAAACAACTCGATCATGTGATCAAAATACGTTTCAGATGTCAATTGGTGAAATTGAATGTTTACTTGCTAATCCAAAGAACTATTCAATTTATCGTGTTTATTATACTGACGATGAAAAATCATTGACAATTACAATTCTCAGTCAAGTGAAAGTTCATTTACAAAATAAAAATCTTGTACTTTCTATGATTATCATGGCAAAACCAAGTGAAAAATGATATAGATCAATACTAAAAAAAAATGATATACTGAACGAATATTTTTCAAATGAATAAATTTTATTCGTAATCTTCATTATCCATATCATTTTTTGTTTTCAGATCACATTTTAATTTAAAGATCTATTGATAGTAAGAAATCTTATGGAACGTCCTATTCAGTTGTCATATTCTGTAAGAGTTGTACTCGAATCTATTTCATTTAAAGCAAGCATCTTATGCAAATGGATATTTTATTTTGTTCTCTGAAGTTTCAATAATCAGTCTAACTAGCATTTCCATTGTTTATTTCATTCTATATCGATTCAATTTCGAATACAACTCTTAGATACACGTTCTCAAAAAGATTCTTGAACACTTCAGTTGAACTGTCGATTTAAATATTGCAAAAACTGCAAGTGGAAGGTATTTTACAATTCACTCCCTTGACCTTGTGCAAATAAAGCTTTTTCTATAGAGTTCGAATAAGACGTTTTCTCTTTTTTTGATTTACTCTTCGTGCGTCATATTGACTTACACAAGAAATACCACTACAACATTTAGAATTACGTACAAAAATGAAACTACATCTATATACATATCTAGAATTCTTCACACCTAAACTGTTATTACTTTAGATTTTCCCAACAACTATGTTGAGGGCTGGTGTGGCATGCAATGAGTATGGGTGTGTGGGGTGAATGTGAGTGTCACTGTGGCTGAATGATGTGAATATACATGTAGAGATGTGTTCGATATAGGTGTGGCTGCGGAGGAACAGAATATCCACGCACACTCATAATAATTGTTCATTAGAAATATTTTTGATCACTTTGATGCTAATTTCAAGTATCTCGAAAAGGAAACAAGTCACAATGAACAAGAATCTATAAGGAGGAGTAAGTCAAATAATTTGTTCATGTAAAATGATCGAAATCGAGTGTTTTCTTTTGCTGAACGCTGCACGAAAAAGAATGGTTTCGGTAAATCTTCAACTGATATTTCTTCTCCAATAGAATATTAAAATAGGTTATTCTATAGACAACGTACCAAGTTTTCATCGACCATCTTCAAATCGACTGCAACTTTCAAGATTTGTAGACATTAACATGTCGATCATTTCGATATCAAAATGTTATAAACTCGTATGTACACTTTGGTCAGAATAAATCTAAATACAATTATGCAAAGTTTCAAAAAAACATTTCAAAAACAAATGTACTATCATTTTCATTGCGAGAATGTATTCTTCATTATTTTAAGACTGAAACAAACAATTTTTGATATATTCGGATAGTTCGTGTTTTGCTCTATCAGACCACATGTAAATTAAACAATTTAGATTCTGAAGATGAGTTCATAAAGAATAAGAAAATTGAGTAACCTATTCCAAACTTTGTCTCTCAATAGCAATCACCTTCCGAATTTGAGTGAATGGTAGCCTAAACTTTTTTTCCAATGACTTTTGGGTGTGGGTGTGGGTGTGTAAGGAAAGAGCACCCACACCCACACCCTGATCTTATATGTGAACAATAGTCAAGTCCACAAATCAAAACCAATTTAGTGGTCTTTCTATTAATCATAACATCCGTTTTTAGTAATCTTTTGCAATGCATTATTATTTAGTTTATTTGTTTTTCCAAAGCAATATTTCTTTAGTACAATTCTGATATTGTTCATTAAAAAAAATGTCGATGAAAAGAACTAATTAAGTGCGCGTTGATGAAACAGAAAGATATCATAAAGAGTCTAAAGAAAATATATATATTCAAAATGAGAAAAATTGAAAATTTCTTTTTAACAAATATTTCATATATATTTATTTTAAATAGATAATTTTTATTTAGTAAACAAAAACATGAAATACAATAAAGCATACATGAATAAAACATTTATCTTGTTTTATTTTATTTTTCTTTAGTAAAAAAACAAATTTACGAATGGAACGAATACATAGAACACTTGTCAC